>JACEIK010001803.1:70487-97710 GCA_018107945.1 Datura stramonium | reverse complement strand
GTGGTTTCTTACATATGGTACCGCCAGTGGAAGGATGGTAGAGCAGTGGGAGCAGTTTTCGTGAGTTGGGACAAGTTTGTGACTACTTTCTAGGATAGGTTCTTTCCTAGGGAGTTGAGGGAGTGGAAGGCGGCGGAATTCGTCAACTTAAAGATATACCACAGGACTGTCCAAGAGTATGCCTTGGAGCTACCCCACTGTCCAAGTATGCGCCGGAGATGGTTGCGGATTAGAGGGCTCGTATGAGCAGGTTTGAGAACAGAGTATCAGACTCGCTGGTTAAGGAGTGCAGGACCGCTATGCTGAATAGTGATATAGACTTCGCACAATTGGTTATATACGCCCAACAGATAGAGGCGAATTAGATGAAGGAGAAGAAGAGTTACGCCAAGAGGGCCAGGACAGGGAGTTATGGTCTGTTTCAACAGAGGTTTAGTGGAGAACACCATCAACAGTCCCACCATAGGTCATCAGCCCCAACACCGTCATCAACTATTATTCCATCTAGATCGAGGTGTGATCAGAGGGGTGGGGCATCAGGCTCCAGAGGTCAGGGGAGCAGGTCAGGAGAGCCAATATTCTAGTTTGCAGCAAGTGTGGCAGGAAGCATCCTGAAAAGTGCCTAGTGGGTTCAGGTGCATATGTTTTGGGTGTGGGAAGCCTGGAAACCTACTCAGAGACTACCCTTCAGCCAGACAAGGCCCTAGTAGAGGCCGTGACATAGCCACCAGTTCAACAGCTCCACTAGCATGCTAAGCTCGGCAGGGTGCATCCACTAGTGCAGGTGGTGGTAAGCGTCAGAACAGATTCTATGCCCTCTCATCTCATCAGGACTAGGAGGTCTCTCCAGATGTGGTCACTGATATTTATAAGTATTCCATCTTGATGTATATGTATTGGTAGATCCAGGGGCTACCTTATCTTTTGTGACTCCTTATATTGTTGTTGGTTTCGGAGTCATTCCCAAAATCCTATCAGAACCTTCTCATTCTCTACTCCATTCAGTGACTCAGTTATAGCTCGATGGGTATACAGAAATTTCCCTGTCACAGTCCTTTATAAAGTCACCTCAGCCGATCTTGTAGAGTTATACATGACCTATTTTGATGTTATCTTCGGTATGGATTGCTTGCATGTATGTTATGCTTAGTAAATTGTAGAACACGTACAATAGAGTTTCGTTTTCCGGAGAAGCTAGTCCTACAATGGAAGGGTAGTTCAGTTGTACCTATAGGTCGCTTTGTTACCTATGTCAAGGACAGGAAGATCATTTCTAAAGGTTGTATGTACCAACTAGTTTAGGTTAAGGATGCTATGTTCGATACCTCTACTCTTCAGTCAGTTCTTGTACTGTGTGAGTATCCGAAAGTGTTCCCAAATGATCTACTGGGAGTCCCTCCCGAGTGGGAGATTGACTTTGGTATCGACCTTCTCCCCGTTACGTAGCCTATATCCATTCTTCCTTACAAAATGGATCCAGCCGAGCTAAAGGATTTGAAATAACAATTGAAAGATCTACCAGATAAGGGTTTCATTTGGCCTAGTAAATCCCCGTGGGGTGCACAAGTTCTCTTTGTTCGAAAGAAGGATGGTTCTCTTAGAATGTGCATTGATTATCGGCGGTTGAACAAGGTCACAATCAAGAGCAAGTATCCCCTCCCTAGGATTGAGACTTGTTTGACCAACTTCAGGGTGCTAAGCGCTTCTGAAAGACAGACCTCAGGTCCGGTTATCACCAGCATAGAGTTAGGGAGAGTGACATTTCGAAGATAGCTTTCAAGACTCAGTATGGTCACTATGAGTTCATAGTTATGTCTTTTGGACTAATGAATGCTCCTGAAGATATCATGGATTTGATGAGAAGGGTGTTCAAGCCATATTTGGATATGTTCGTGATTGTCTTCATAGACGATATCCTCATTTACTCACGGAGCAAGGAGGAGAATGTCGCTCATTTGAGGATTATGTTATAGACTCTCAAGGATCGCTAGTTGTTTGCTAAATTCAGCAAGTGTGAGATTTGGTTAGGCTCAGTAGCAGTTTTGGGTCATGTGGTGTCAAGTGAGGGTGTATAGGTGGACTCTCAGATAGAAGACGGTAAAGAATTGGCCTAGACCAGTTAACCCTTTCAATATCAGGTGCTTCTTGTGTTTAGCTGGCTATTATAGGAGGCTTGTTGAAGGATTTTCATACATTGTAGCATCTTGACTAAATTGACCCAGAAAAAGGTCAAATTTCAGTGGTTAGATGCCTGTGAGAAGAGTTTTCATGATTTAAAGACTCAACTCACTTCAGCCCTAGTATTGACTCTACCAGGGGCACCGATGGATTTGTTGTGTATTGTGATGCTTCGAGGGTTGGTATTGGGTCTGTGTTGGTGTAGCATGGTAAGGTCATTGCATATTCCTCTAGGTAGCTTAAGACTCACGAGAATATTTACTCGACGCATGACCTAGAGTTAACAGCAGTGTTGTTTGCATTGAAGATTTGGAGACACTACTTGTATGGGGTGCACGTGGATGTATTCACGGACCACAAGAGCCTTCGGTATGTGTTCACTCAAAAGGACCTGAACTTGCCACAAAGGAGGTGGCTAGAGCTTCTCAAGGACTATGACATGAGTGTCTTTTACCATCAGGGCAAGGCCAATTTAGTGGTAAATGCTCTTAGTACGCTGTCCATGGAGAGAGTGTCTCATGTTGAGGAGGGAAGGAAAGAGTTGGTGAAGGATGTGCATCGGCTTTATTGTTTAGGGGTTCGCCTTGTTAACTCGATTGATGGTAGTGTTTTATTGTTCAAAATGGGTTTGAATACCAAGGTCAAGGCTAGGCAAGGGGGAGATGGTGTGCTTTGTTATTAGGGTCTTTTATGTGTTTCAGGTGTTGATGACTTGAGAGAGTGGATGTTGGGTGAGGCTCATAGCTCTTGGGTTATCCGCCCAGGTGCCACCAAGATGTATCATGACCTATGGGAAGTCTATTGGTGGAATAGTATGAAGAAGGACATAGCAGGGTTTATGGATAGGGTTCCGAATTGTCAAACAGTGAAAGTTGAGCATCAGAGACCTGTAGGTATGCTACAAGACATTATTATTCCTACTTGAAAATGGAAAGAGATCAATATGGACTTCATTACAAGGTTGTCTCATGCCCTACGACAGTATGACTCTATTTGGGTGGTAGTAGATAGGTTGACCAAAGAAGCACATTTTCTACTAGTCAAAACTAATGATTCAGTTGAGGACTATGCTAGATTGTACATTCGGGAGTTGGTTCGGTTGCACGGAATTCCTTTTTCCATCATTTCAGATAGAGGTACTTACTTTACCTTGCAATTTTGAAGGTTGTTTCAAAAGGGACTTGGTACTTAAGTCAAGCTTAGCACAGCTTTTCATGCGCAAACAGATGGTCAAGCCGAGCAGACCTTTCACACTCTCGAGGATATGTTGAGAGCATGTGTGATTGACTTCAAGGGTAGTTGGGATGATCATTTACCTCTCATCGAGTTCACTTACAATAACAATTACCACTTTAGTATTCAGATGGCTCCGTTTGAGGCTTTTTATGGGCAAAGGTGTGATCGCCTATTTGTTGGTTTGAGGTAGGAAAAGCTATATTGGTAGGACCATATTCGGCTCATGAGGCCATGCAGAAATTTCAGCTTATTAAGGAAAGGCTGAAAACAGCTCAGAGTCATCAGAAGTCATATGCTGATGTTAGGCGGAGAGAGCTTGAGTTCGAGGTTGATAATTGGGTGTTTCTGAAGGTGTCTCCCATGAAGGGAGTGATGAGGTTCACGAAGAAAGGAAAATTATGTCCTCGATATATTGGTCCTTGTAGAATTTTGAGGCGAATTGGAAAGGTGGCTTATGAGTT
This sequence comes from Datura stramonium, assembly GCA_018107945.1. Lineage (NCBI taxonomy): Eukaryota > Viridiplantae > Streptophyta > Magnoliopsida > Solanales > Solanaceae > Datura > Datura stramonium. The sequence continues at coordinate 93,835 of JACEIK010001803.1, read as the reverse complement.
GGAGCTACCAGCAGAGTTAGCTTTAGTACATCCAGTTTTTCATGTATCTCTATTAAAGAAGTGATTTGGTGACCCGTCCTTGGTTGTTTCAGTGGAGAACATAGGTGTGAAAGATAGCCTTAGCTATGAGGAGGCTCCGGTTGAGATCCTTAATCGTCGAAGTTGAGAAACAAAGAAGTAGAATTAGTGAAGCTTTTGTGGAGGAATCAGCTTGTTGAGGGAGCTACGTGGAAGCCGAAGAATATATGATGACTAGATATTCTCATTTTTCCCTTCCAACTCAATTTCAGCATGAGGTATCAGTTTCCTCTCTAATACTCTATTCACTTTCATGTCTAGTTTATGACTCTAAGTTCCTTTCATGTCATTTCATGTATGTATGTTTCATGAATTTAGTTCATTCATGTATTTCAGTCCGAAGTCAGTCACTCCATCAATTTTCATCTTCAGTTATTCAGTTTGGAATTCTAGTTTTTTTCCTAGCCTTTCAGTATGCTTAACCCACAATTGAGGATGGATGTTTCCAAGGGGGAGATATTGTAATACCCCAAAGGTTCCTAAGACTAGCCTCGGGATTGGTAATGCAATCAGCAGAAAAAGTTAGAAAAATATCTCAGGACGACTCGTGGTATGAGTTTTTGAAAGGACTAATGGGTTGTAGGATGGAGCCGTTGTTTGATGTTCAGCTGCCTAGGTTAGATTGCATGGGTCGTGGTGTGACCCATTGTAGGAAATCATGGGTCATGATAAGCGATAGTCAGAAGATTGGAGGAGTTATACTGGTAAGTCACGGGAGTAAACCATGAGTCGTAGGTTGGTGGTACGACTCGTGGTCAGTTGTCGTAGCAAGTTACTGGTGTACCAGGTTTGGAAGGAACGAGTCATGGTACAAATTGTTGTGGGGAAAAATGAGACGTGTCTTGTCATGTGCTATGAGTTTACAGAACTTCCGATGCTCAAAACTAAGAAAATAGAAAGAATTCAGATGTGTTTATATGGATATAAGGCACTTTTGTTTTATTTCAATAAAAATAAGTGTTGGAGCAAGAATGTGCAAAGAAGCCTGAAAGTGCACAAAAAGAGCTAAAGTGTCAGTCTTAGTACAAGATGAACGTTGATGGTATGAGCCGTACTGAGAACCGTGACAAGTTTCAGATGGCTGAACTGGGAAGAATGCAATTGATGACTCTCAGTACGAGCCGTACCATAATGGTACGAGCCGTAACTGGAGTCGTGGAAATATTCAAAAGGAATTGCACAAAGGCAGACTCCCGATACAGATGGATTTACGAATCATGGTAACAATGTACAAATTTTACCAGGAGTAGTGTTGAACTTCAGAGAATTTCCAGTGCTAAGCAGAACTTCAGACAGTACAAGTCGTACCACTACACTCGTGAATAATTTCATAAGATGTTAGAGTTCTCAGAGCCAGATCATAGAAGAAAAGCACGACTCGTATGAAGCACGTACAGGTCATACCATTGCCCAACACTTAGCCAAAATTTCAGCAACCCAATGACTTACGGATAGCAGGGATGGCCCGTGCAATCCTACTATGGGTCGTATGATCAGTCGTGGCTCAGGCTGCGCTAGTTATAGAAAATCACCCTGTTAGCTTAGGAAAAGGATTCTTATGTCTGTATAAATACCTTTTATTTTTTATTTTCAGTAGAGAGGGACATAATTGAGTAGAGAAGTTAGAGAAGCGAGAAATCAATAGGGATTCGAGAGAAAAAAATATAGAATTGAGTTGATTAACTTGTGATCAACCTTTTCTTGGATTCTTTCTTGATATTTATCAATTGTTCTTGAGATTTTTATTACGTATTCAAAGAATCTTTTCTCTCAACAACTATTGTAAATATTGAATTATGTGTTTAATTATGAATGCATATCACAACCTTGCAACTATGAGAGGTTAAACCTTCTTAGCTAGGGTTGTGGGAACCATGATGGATTAACAAGCTAGGGTTACACAAAAGTAATTCAAAACCAATGCAAAACGCTTGTAATGTATTCTATTCATCTTCAAACATTTCTTAACGGTGTACAATGTTAGGACTTGCCCGAATTCTTTACTTGCTTGAGTCTAGAGAGGTAGAGATTAGGAAAAGAGAATTACAACAAAGCCTTGATCTTGATGATCATTGTATTAACTTGAGCTATGGTCATAGGATAGTTAAATTTGGAACATATTGATAATGGATAATTTGAAACCGCTCATGAGACCTGGCCCGGATTGAGTATAGTCATCCAATAGAGATGAACCAGTCATTTGGATGACCCTAGTTATCAGCTAGTAAGCATGGGTATTGATCACATGTGTATACCCAAAGCAGTTATGAATCCATGGGGAACACAAACCCTAGTTATCCTTAAATATTGATTTGAATCATAATTTCAATCGTTGTTTTAATCATTGTTTTCTTAAAATCCCCAAATTGGAGTAACTAACCACCAAGTTCACTTACTGGCATTAGTCTAGATCTTCCATATTTCCTGTGGGTTCGACCCCAACCTCCTTGTTGGGTTCTTTATTTACAACGTCCGCTTCATACTTTAGCAGAAGGTGTGAGTTTGAGCATTATAAACTTGCACTCGTGGGAAGGGGGCAGAGGAATTGGAAGCAGTGACCACAGATGGGTCCAACGACCCATCGTTGGAAGGTACGAGTCATTGTTTGGCCCGTGGGAACTCCAGGTTGTTGGGAAAAACAAGTAGTTACAACTATAGGCAATCATGAGTTGTGGTTACAAGGTACAACTCGTGGTGTGGGTCGTTACTTGTGGTAGTAAGGTTTTTCCAGCGAAATCAGTAAGGGCATTTTTGTAATTTCTAAGCTCCTAAGTCCTAAACTACATTGTTTTAAGCCCTGAAAGAAGTGTGTTAGGAGAGTTTAACCTATTCTAATTCATTCAACTCCCATGCATGCAAATTTAGAAGTTTCCCTTGAAGATCAAGCTAGAAATTCCTCAATTCTTTCTCAAATCTCTTGGACTTTCAAAGCAAGTTTAGATTCAGCTTACCCAGGTATGTAGGGCTATGAATGAGAGTTTCCTTTCACTCTCATGCCCAAATTTCTCCTCAGGGCATGAATTCAAGTGTATGACCTTATGGGGTTTTAACCCAATTTTATGAAATTCTCTATGATTTGTTTATGAGTCAATTCTCTTTATATTTCAAAGTATGTTTTAAGATTCATCGGCAGATTTTATACCTATTTTGATTATAAATTCATGATTTCAAGTTTTAGAACATTATTCTCAATTATGCAAGTTTCATGAAAAGTCAAGTTTATGATTCATGATTTCAAGTATGATGAGATATCTAGCATGAACGAATATTTACAAATTACCTATGTATGAATCTATGATTTAACTTATGAAGTCTATTTCAAGTATGAATGATTTTAAGATTTGGGAAAGCCCATACAAGTCAAATATGTTTCATGATTTAGCCAAGGCTAACAAGATCAGTTATGATATGTATATATTTGGGAGTCGAGACTCCCCAATGTTCAGATTCAAGCTATATTTTAAGAATATGATTATATGAGCATTATACATGTTAGTAGTGTTTAGCACCGAGTAGGCTAGGAGTTCTAAGGTTCCTCGGTCTCATAAACTATGTGCCAACGTAGGAATATATTTTGGGACCTCTCAAGAGAGTGTTTTCCCCGCCCAAGGGCACACCGTGATATCACACCTTACTTATCCTTTTTCTTGACAAGGCTTGGGATGACTCTTCTCCACGTGGGCAAGACGTGGGATCGATATGCGCTCATACATGGTGGTTGTTGATTATGATGAGTCTCCCATTGTTCCTCATAATTTTAGTTATTTATGTTCATGACTTATGATATTATATTTTTTAGTAGGTTTGACCCACCGATCAGTTTACGAGCTTTTGCTTATGATTTCAGCTATGACAAGTCATATGATTTCTATTTTAGCTTTGGGTCATTCTATTCAGATATGATACTCAGCTTATGACTATACATGATTCAGATTCAGATTTTAGTATGTAGTCCTTACTCTTATGATCTTATGATTTATGTTTATATGCATGATTTCCAGTTACAATTACTCCACATGTTTTACTTAACTTGCATACTCAATACATTCCAAGTACTAACCGCATACTTTATATTGTACCATTTCATGATACAGATCCGAGCGATTAGACCCATTTCCATCGTTAGCTTAGCTTCCCCTCAGTCTAGTTCAGTTCCCACTATGGTGAGTCCTCATTTTACAGGAACCTTTAGCTTATACTTGATTATGTTATTTCAGTTTTCAGACTATAGCGAGCTAGTTAGGGATGTTACTCCATCAACTCATCAAAAAGTAACAGAGGCTTATCAAACACTATGTAGATTGTCAGCTTTGTCGAGTGCTAACTCTGTTTATGATTGCTATGCTATTCATACTTTCGCTTATTCATGTTATAGTTATCAGATTCCGCTTGATGTATGTTCTTTAATTATTATGTTCATGCCATGGGTCGACTTGGAGTAATTCATGGTCTAGGTTCCGTGTCTCAATCTAAGTACTAGCTCAGGTCGTGACACGCGAACTAAATAGTATTATGGTAGACAGGAAAAGTACATCCAGAATGGAACACTTTTTGGGACCTTCCTTAATCGCATAGGCCACTAAGAAGTAAAACTCAGTCGCACTCTATACCGCTGAAGAAGAATACATAGCAGCAACATCTTGTTGTGCCCAGCTTCTATGGATTAAACAATAATTGAAAGATTATGGAATTAAAATTGAGTGCATTCCCATCATGTTTGATAACATCAGTGCAAAGAACATGGTGAAGACCTTGGTTAATCACAAAAGAACCAAGCATATTGATGTACGACATCACATCATGAGAGAGAGTATTGAAAAGTGGAATATTTCAGTGGAATTCTATAAAACCGATGATCAAGTGGATGACATATTTACAATAGCATTGGGAAGGGAACTATAACACCCCAAAGGTTCCTAAGGTTAAACCCATGCTTGGAATGAAAACCAGAAGAAACCATAAAAATTCCCACAGAACGAATCATTAGATGAGTCGTTGTCAGAGACAACGACCAATTAAGGAGGTTGTTATTCATCTAGAAAATTCCTCCCTCAAATTCAACGAGCAATATAATGACCCATCATTGGTGGTAACTATTCAGTGTATTGCCCATTATGAAAAGTCTAGAATGTTGTCAAAATCTTCCCTCGAACCAACGAGCTTAGTTTTAATGCCCCAGAAACTAAAAATCTAATTCTGGGACTTAAATCAGGAAATCTAAAAAAGCTGCAAAAAAGCTATAGGACGACTCACCTAACGGGTCGTTAAGTGACCTAACGACTCGTTAGGAGAGTCATGGGAAGGAGGTTAAGAATTATAAGAAAGGAGACAGTGTACCCAACGAGGGACTTCAGGAGTCATGGTCACTGACCACGACCTGTTGAGTCACTCGTGGTCAGGCCTGGGTTGAGAATTTTTGTGTGGAGCGGTGTACTTGACGGGTGGGGGCAATGAGTCGTGGTCCCCAGTAATGACTCGTTATGTCCCCCTTTACCAGCAGTAGTAAGTTTTTAGCTAGTGTACCTAACGAGTGCCACGACGAGTCATCATCAGTGACAACGACTCGTTAGATGACTCGTTATCAAACTTATCTTTTAATCTTTAGAAGTGAGACAGTGTGGTCCATGACTGGTGACCACGACTCATTAGGTCCCTCGTGGTGACATATTGAGGAGCCTAGTCAGTGTACCTGACGGAAGTGACCATGAGTCGTGGTCAGCCACCACGACCCGTTAGGTCACCAGGCAGTTTTTTCCAACGAATTTCTAAGGGATACTTAGTAATTTCCTACTCTCCCAAGCTTTAAACTACGCCATTTTAGCAATAATTTTAGACCTTTTAGTGGGGAAAACGGTTCATTCCTCATTCCCACTCTCAATATTTAGAAAATCACCGTAAGCTCTCCTTTCAAGAACCCTTCAAGCAAGCTTAGAGTTGTTCACCATTGCAGCAGTTCAAGTCTTCTTCCCCGGGAGAAGTTTAGTCAGGTATGTGGGAATTCAACAAGGGAATTGCCCTTCCCTTGTGTCCCCCAAAATCCTCCCATAATTTCCCTATCAGTTTAGCCTTGAGATTTTTGAATATGAAAAAGATTTTCATGTTGGTTTTTGCTAATTTCAATTGGGTTATTATCCATGTTTATTATTCATATGATCTTCATCAATTCTTAAGTAAATTATTGATGTTCTTACCAAGTGATTTACAACCCTAAGTTCTCGAGTAAAGATCGTTTGTGTACTAAATTCCACCTAGTTAATGAAGTATGTTTTGGGCTGAATTTCCTAGTAAATCTTATTATATATACGTTGAGCAATTATTCCATTGATGAGAATGATTTTAGCCTTGTTGGATGAGATTCCTTTAATTCTTGAAACTTCGCTATATTATGAAATTTCCCGTATTGTTGGAATGAGTTGAGTTCTCTATTAGCTGCTTAGTAGTTTAGTTTAGTTTAGTTAGAACATAGAACCTCTTCAGAACTATTCCAAAAGTGTCAACTGATCAGTTTGACTTCAGTCTTAGTTCAGAGCGGCTATCTAGCTGCTCGCTTAGATAGTCACCAATTAGGTGAATCAGCAGGTGGTTCTAGTAGCCACAAACGGGTCCGCAGCAGCTTCTCGAGTATGGGATTTTACCCGGATGAACCCTTCAGATTTTCATGGAACAAAGGTGGGAGAGGACCCACAAGGGTTTGTAGACGAGATTAGAAAAATCACCTGAATTATGGGTGTTAGTCCCTTTGAGAGTGCCGACTTGGCTGCTTACAAACTAAAAGGGGTAGCTCAAGCCTAGTATGACCAGTGGAAAGAAGGGCGGCCAGCGGGAGCAGGACCAGTGGAGTGGGAAGAATTCCACATAGCTTTCTTGGACAGGTTTTTCCCTCGGGAGCTGAGGGAGGCTAAGATGGCAGAGTTCATGAATTTGCGATAGGGCAACAGAACTGTGGAGGAATATTCTCTAGAGTTTACTAGGCTGTCTAAGTATGCTCCAGAGATGCTAGCTGAGTCAAGGACTCGCATGCTGAAGTTTGTAAATGGAGTATCAAATCTAGTCCTCAAGGAGTGTTGGACCGCGATGTTGATTAAGGACATGGACCTTTCTAGCTTGATTGTCTATGCCCAGTAGATTGAGGTTGAAAAGCTGAAGGATATGGAGTGTAAGAACAAATGGACAAGGATTGGCCATTTAGATTTAGGCCATCAAAGGTATAGTGGTGGTAGCCACCCACAACAACAGCAGTAGAGAGCCCCAACACCCAGATCAGCCAGCGCCCTAACCTTCCAGTCCCGACAGGATCGAAGGGGTGGGTGATTTGGCACTCAGCCTCAGACTCACAGTACAGGGAACAGGTATCCAGCTTGCCCCAAGTGTGGTAAGAATTGCCCAGGAGAATGTCTTCAGGGACGAGGGGGCTATTTTGGGTATAGACAGCTTGGACACAGGCTTAGGGAGTGCCCATCAGCAGGGCGAGGGAGAACACAATCTACCACCTCATCAGCTCTAGCAGGCCGAGCAGCTCATCAGGCCAACACATCAGTTACAAATGGCAGTCAGCACCAAAATCATTTCTATGCTCTATCTTCCCGTCAGGATCAGGAGATCACCTAACGTAGTCACGGGTATGTTATGTCTCTTTCATCTAAACATGTATGCCCTCCTAGATCCAGGAGCCACTCTTTCATTCGTGACTCCCTACATAGCAGTCTAGTTCAATATTAGTCTAGAGGTCCTCTTAGAACCATTTTCAGTATCCACCCCAGTTGGCGAGTCAGTTAGAGCCAACCGGGTGTATAGAAACTGCCCAGTCTCAGTCTTGAATAAAGTTATTCCAACTGATCTTGTGGAGTTAGACATGGTCCTCTTTGACCTTATTCTCGGCATGGATTGGTTACACTCTTGTTATGCCTCAGTCAATTGCAGAACTAGAGTTGTCAAGTTTTAGTTTCCCAATGATCTAGTGTTAGAATGGACGGGTAGCAGTTCAGCGCCTAAGGGTAGGTTTATTTCCTACCTTAAGGCCCATAAACTCATCTCCAAGGGGTGTTTATATCTTCTAGTTTGGGTCAAGGATTCCAACTCAGAGACCCAGACTATCCAGTCAGTCCCTATGGTCAACGAGTTCCCAGACGTTTTCCCTGAGGATCTTCCCAGAGTTCCCCCTGAATGGGAAATAGACTTTGGAATAGATCTCCTCTCAGGCACTCAACCCATCTCCATCCCTCCTTATAGAATGGCTCCAGCTGAGCTTAAGGAGTTGAAGGAGCAGTTAAAGGATCTTTTTGACAAGGGTTTTATCAGGCCCAGCATCTCTCCCTGGGGTGCTCCAATGCTATTCGTGCGTAAGAAAGACGGTACCCTCAGAATGTGCATAGATTACCGTCAGCTGAACAAAGTCACAATCAAGAACATATATCCCCTACCTAGAATCGATAACCTATTTGACCAACTTCAGGGAGCCAGTTGTTTCTCCAAGATCGATCTTAGGTCAGTGTACCATCAGCTAAGGGTCAAGGAGTGTGACATACCGAAAATAACATTCAGAATTCAGTATGGTCACTACAAGTTCGTGGTGACGTCCTTCGGATTAATAAACGCCCCAGCAGCCTTCATGGATTTAATGAATAGAGTCTTCAAGTAGTATCTGGATATGTTCATCATTTTATTTATCAATGACATTCTAGTATACTCCAAAATGAGGAAGAGCATGCCAATCACCAAAGATTAGCATTACAGACACTCAGGGAACGCCAATTATTCGCCAATTTCAACAAGTGCGAATTTTGGTTAAAGTCCGTGACTTTATTAGGTCATGTGGTCTCGGGTGAAGGAATACAAGTAGATCCTCATAAGATAGCCGCAGTGAAAGATTGTCCCAGACCTACCTCTCCTACTGAAATTAGGAGTTTCCTGGGCTTAGCGGGTTATTACCGACAATTTATGGAAGGCTTCTCCTCCATAGCATTTCCTTTGACTAAGTTACCACAGAAGAAGGTGAAATTTCAGTGGTCGGACGAGTGTTATAAGAGTTTCTAGGAGTTGAAGACTCGACTTACTACTGCTCCAGTTCTGACCTTGCCAGAAGGAAAAGATGGATTGGTTGTTTATTGTGATGCTTCCAGGGTTAGGCTCAGTTGCGTTCTGATGCAGCAGGGCAAAGTGATAGCCTACACCTCCAAAAAACTCAAAGTTCATGAGAAGAATTATCCAACTCATGACTTGGAGTTGGCAGCGGTGGTGTTTACACTAAAGATATGGAGGCATTACTTATATGGATCTCACATAGATGTATTTACATACCATAAGAGTCTTCAGTACGTGCTGAGTCAGAAGGATCTAAATCTGCGTCAGAGAAGGTGGTTGGAGTTGCTAAAAGACTATGACATGAGTGTACTGTACCACCCGGGAAAAGCCAATGTGGTGGGTGACGCCCTAAGCATACGGTCTATGGGGAGTGTGACTCATATTGAGGAAGACAAAAAGGAGTTAACAATGGATGTTCACAGACTAGCCCGATAAGAGGTGCAGCTGCTGGATTCAGCCGAAGGTGGGGTGGTAGTGCAAAGCCGGTCGGATTCATCTTTGGTAGTTGAAGTTAAGTCCATACAGGATGAAGATCCAGTTCTACTTAAACTTAAAGAAGCAGTTCTTAGGAAGGAGGTTGAGGTGTTCTCCAAAGGGGGAGATGGTGTGCTCCGTTACCAGGAAAGATTGTGTGTATCGGATGTTGGTGAGTTGAGACAATAGATATTAGTTGAAGCGCACAGTTCTAGATATTCCATTCACCCTGGCGCTACTAAGATGTTTACAGGTGGAACGACATGAAAAGAGATATCGTTGAATTTGTAGCTAAGTGCCCGAACTGCCAGCAAGTCAAGGTAGAACACCAGAGACCAGGACGAATGACCTAGGATATCAGCATACCCACATGTAAGTGGAAATAAGTAAACATGGACTTCATTACGGGTCTACCTCGGACTCGCCGGCAGCATGACTCAATATGGGTAGTAGTAGATCGGATGACTAAGTCAGCTCCCTTCCTCCCAGTTAAAACCACAGACTCAGTTGAGGATTATGCCAAAATTTACATCTGAGAGTTAGTCAGACTCCATGGGGTGCCCTTGGCTATCATTTCAGACAGGGGAACACAGTTCACCTCACACTTCTGGAATTCCTTTCAAAAGGGACTAGGCACTCAGTTCAAACTCAACACCGTTTTTCACCCGCAGCCCAATGGGCAAGATGAGCGGACTATTCATACCCTAGAAGATATGCTAAGAGTGTGCGCAATTGATTTTAAGGGTAATTTGGATGACCATTTGCCTCTTATCAAGTTTGTGTACAACAACAGCTACCATTCCAGCATCTAGATGGCCCCATTTCAAGCATTGTATAGTAGAAGGTGCAGATCTCCTATAGGGTGGTTCGAGGTTGGTGAAGCTACCTTGATAGGGCCAGACTCAGTTCACGAGGCAATGCAGAAAGTTTAGCTCATCCGAGAAAGGTTGAAAATAGCTCAATGTTGTCAGAAATCTTATGCCGATATGCGGAGAAGAGAGTTGGAGTTTGCAGTTGATGACTGGGTATACCTAAAAATTTCGCCCATGAAAGGGGTGATGAGGTTTGGCAAGAAGGGAAAGCTTGGTCTGAGATATGTGGGACCTTATAGAATTTTGAGGTGTATCGGCAATGTATCCTATGAGCTAGAATTACCTTCATAACTAGAAATTGTACACCCAGTTTTTCATGTGTCAATTTTGAAGAAGTGCATCGGAGATCCAATCTCAGTTGTGTCGTTGGACAACGTAGGAATAAAGGATAGTCTCTTATATGACAAGGTAACAGTACAGATCCTTGACCGTCATGTTCGTAAGCTGAGGAATAAGGAAATAGCTTCAGTCAAGGTCCTATTGAGAAATCAACAGGTTGAGGGAGCTACATGGGAGGCCGAAGAAGATATGACGGCCAAAAAACCGCACTTGTTCTGTACCGACTCTGTTGTAGCTTGAAATGTTAGTTTTGCCTTAGGACCTGATCTAGTTATTGAATTCAATTTATATGTATAAGTTTCTTTTGCGACTTTGGATGTAAGTATGAAAAAGAAAATTCAGTTCAATTATGTATTTTCAAAATGGAGGTAGTCATAATGAAAGTTTTGGAGTTAAATGAGCAGTATCTAGATATTTTGATTATCACTCTCTATTTTCCTGTGTGTTTTCTAACATTCGAGGATGAATGTTTACAATCTAATTTCGGGACTTAAATCAAGAAATATGGAAAAGCTGCAGAAAAGATACATGATGACTCACCTAACGGGTGGTTAAGTGACCTAACAACTCGTTAGATGAGTCGTGGGAAGGAGGTTGAGAGTTAAAAGAAGGAAGATAGTGTACCCAATGAGGGACTTCACGAGTCGTGGTCACTGACCACGACCCGTTGAGTCGCTCGTGGTCAGGCCTGGGTTGAGAATATTTTGTGGAGTAGTGTACTTGACGGATGAGGGAAATGAGTCGTGGTCCCCAGTAATGACTCATTATGTCCCCCTTTACCAGCCCTAGTAAGTTTTTAGCCAGTGTACCTAATGAGTGTCATAACGAGTCGTCATTAGTGGCAACGACTCGTTAGGTGACTCCTTATTAAACTTAGCCTTTAATCTTCAGAAGTAAGATAGTGTGGTCCACGACTCGTTAGGTCCCTCATGGTGACCTACTAAGGAGCCTAGGTAGTGTACCTGACGGAAGTGACCATGAGTCGTGGTCAACCACCACGACCCGTTAGGTCACCTGGTACTTTTTCCCAGTGAATTTCTAAGGGCTATTTAGAAATTTTCTACTCTCCCAAGCTTTAAACTACGTCCTTTTAGCAATAATTTTAGACCTTTTAGTGGGGAAAAATGGTTCTTTCCTCATTCCCAGTCTTAGTTTTTAGAAAATCACTGTAAACTCTCCTCTTAAGAACCCTTTAAGCAAGCTTAGGGTTATTCCATTGAAGCAGTTCAAGTCTTCTTCCCCGGGAGAAGTTTAGTCAGGTATGTGGGAATTCAACAAGGGAATTGTCCTTCCCTTGTGTCCCCCAAAATCCTCCCATAATTTCCCTATCAGTTTAGCCCTGAGATTTTCCAATATGAAAAACATTTTCATGTTGGTTTTCGTTAATTTCAATTGGGTTATTATCCATGTTTATTATTCATATGATCTTCACCAGTTCTTAAGTAAATTGTTGATGTTCTTGCCAAGTGATTTACAACCCTAAGTTCTCGAGTAAAGATCGTTTTTGTATTAAATTCCGTCTAGTTTGTGAAGCATGTTTTGGGCTGAATTTCCTAGTAATTCTTATTATATATACGTTGAGAAATTATTCCATTGATGAAAATGATTTTAGCCCTGTTGGATGAGATTCCTTTAATTCTTGAAACTTCTCTATATTACGAAATTTCTCGTGTTGTTGGAATGAGTTGAGTTCTCTATTAGCTTCTTAGTAGTTTAGTTCAGTTAGAACACATAACCTCTTCAAAACTATTCAGAAAGTGTCAACTGATCAGTTTGACTTCAGTCTTTTCCCGAGGTGTCAGTGGTGCCTCCCAGTTATCAGAATCAGACTCAGAATCCAATATATTGGTCCATTAGGCGGTCATGACATTTTAAATATATATAGCCTTGAATAGCCCCAGGACCCCAATTCAGTTTATAGACTGTTCTTAGACGGTTATGATGCTTCCAGATAAGCAACTCTGACGAGTGTAAAACCTAGTTTCAGAATCTGGCCCGATAAGACTCTTAGGGTACTTTTAGTTATATTTCCCTGACTAGTCTTGGACCCTAGTTTTGAGCTATCAGCTTAATAGTTCAGTGTAGGTTTCCAATGGGAGTATAACTTAGCACCGAGCAGGCCGGGGTTCCCGCGCACATAGGTTCACAGAACTATGTTGCCAGCATAGGTTACAATATTACTTGGCCTGATTGGCCCCAGACTGTTGTGATCACCCAGTTCATGCCTTTATACCCTGGCAAGGTATACTGGGTCCTATTGGTGGGGTGTATACATCAGACTCCACGTCTAGCTCACGTGATTATATGTAGGTGATAGACTCTCCCACTAGTTAGTCCAGTCCAGTTTCAGAATAAGTAGCTCAGTTCAGTACAGTATCTCAGACTCAATGTTTTAGACTTAGGGAATGTCTTTTGACCATCAGACAAGGTCATCTTGACCATTTCAGTTTACATTAGTAGTTCAGTTTAGCTTACCTGTTGGTCATTGCGTGTCATTTTAGTTCAGACTTTATATTCAGTTATGTTGCTCCCACTTACTCAGTACATTCAAAGTACTGACGCATACTTTTATGATTTATTGTTTCATGATACAGCTACAGGTTCCCAAAATCAGTATCGTTAGCCGTTGCAATTCAGATCCTCCTCTGCTGTAGCCGAAGTGTGAGTCCTCATCATTCGAGGGTCTTGTTTTACTTTCTTTTAGTTGATTTATTAATTTTAGTTAGACTTAGAGTTAGTTGGGGGCTTGTCCCAGCAACTCATCAGTTAGAAAGCTATCTGACACAGAGTTAATTCCAAACTTCAGATGTTCTTTGTTACACCCCGTAAGTTCTTGAAATGTAGATGACCTATTCTCATGTTGGTTAAGAGTTTTAGAATGTCATACATGCTAGAAAAAGGCCTGGGGAAATATCGGACAAGCGTCAAGTCGGCGCGTCGCAAGACAAAATGCGACTTATAAATTGTATTCCAAGAATGCGACTTATAAATCGTATTCCAGGAATTCGACTTATAAATCGCATTCCATGAATGCGACTTATAGGTCCCAACTATATAAGCCCCCAACTTCGATTTTAATGTTAAAATTCTTATAATTTCCAGCAAANCTAGTCCAATAGTAAGTTTTTCGTTCGTGTTCCTCATATTAATTAAGAATAAATTTATAAAAATAGTATTGATAATATTTAAAAGATGTGTTTGTATAACAATATAAGAATTTAAAAAGAAAATTATGAATTTCAAATTGATAAATTTAAGAGTTTGATACATTCTAGTAGTTATTTCTTCAATTTGTTCTAATACTTGTTTCAATGAATAAAAACATCATAAAAAATAGTATTTGATTGAAAGGTAAAAAAATTATTCGCTTTTACATGGACACTTAAATGTATGCATTAGTGTATATATAAATATTAATATTTTCTATATATTTCAAATAGAAAAAATTAATGCATAAAATTTAGTTAATTTTAAAATTATAAATTTTAATTTTAATTAAATTACATGTTTTTTTTGTTTTTTTAATTGTTTGTTTGTGTTTGTTTTTGGTTTTTTAATTTTATAATTTAAAAATATAGCTTTTAAATATTTAATAATATTTTTAATTGATTAAATCAACATTTAAAATCATGACATTCATTATCATCATCACAATTATTATTTTTGTCACTCTCTTAATCTATGTATTTAATTATAAATACAAATTAAATGAACTAACAAATATTTTTAAAAAAATAGTGTAGATTTAACTAAGAGAATAAATAACGATCTTTCGATTAATTGAAACAACTTAAAGTATGTTATATTTCTATAATTTTTTATTATTATTGATAAATTTTTCTAAAGAAGAAGGAGGAGGAGAAATTCACGTATTAATACGCATTAAAATTATCTTTTCTTTAATTTTATATTTTCGTATTGAAATATTGTGATGGATAATTAGTTAGATTAATAAATAATGGATTGATAGATAAGTTAACAGAATTGTAATTGAAAGTCATATATTTAGGACTTTGCAATATAGTTCAAATAGGAAAGATTTAAGAAACAAAATTTTAGTTAATTTTAAAATACTAAATATTAGGAGTTTACCTTTTATAAATTAGCAAAGATCTGTAATTAAATAACAATTAATTGAAAGAAAATAGTAAATGACAATTTTATCTATTATTAGATCTTTTAGTGAAGAGCAAAAAATAATAAACAGTTATAATGACATTACGTATATATACAAAGTATCTTGTTAAGTAAGTATAAATGCACAAAATATGAATGTTAAGATTATTGATGAAATCTAAAGGAATTACAAAGATTGTTCTATGAAGATTGTATTACATCTTCAAATGAAACAAAATTATTTGAAAAAGTAATAGTAGAAAAGTAATTGTTTGCGTTCTGGCTTATAATGTTGTCATTGAGCCCAACATCGATCTCCTCGTTTAGTGATACAAAATTAGGATTAACACTATAAATGTATCGGTTTATGATGTAAATAGATCTTATCTTATTGTAAATATTTTTGTTCCTCAATATATATTGTTGAAAATCTCTTATGGGCTTTTGTATTAAATTAAACTTTAATGAGGTGGTTGTTGTTGATATAAGTAAAATAATGAACTCAAACATATATGTAAAAATATAAAATATAAATATAAAATATAATACGAAAAGAATTATTACCTTTTTGTCAACTAATATTAATGTCATTCATTGTGCCTTCCTTTGTTTCTTTTTATATTCTATTAATCTAACTCCAATTACTAAGACTTTTATTACAATGAAAATCATATCGTCTTAAGTTATTAATTGACACAATTTTATTCACGAAGCCCTTTAAGATTAGTTGCAATATTATCTAAAATAGAATTATGCATAAAAGTTATAATTATAATAATTTATAATTTTATAAAAGCAATTAATTTTATGAGATGAATAGGTGCTTTACGAATAGATGAAATTTGTGAATGTGTGAGTAGATGAAGAATATGGAGTTATAAATAATACAAAGTCATAGCGTATAAGACTCGATTAAAGGAGATACGACCTTATCAATATTAAATTCAACGAGGCTTGCTCCCAAGTTAAATTATTTTGAATACAAATAGCAGGGACATAACAAATTGTTGTGTTTTCAAATTCACAACATAAAACGAAATTCATAACATGAAAGAAGAAGAAGAAGACTTGAATTGATGAAAATATATCGGATTGGAATTGAATCAAAGGTATTGATGTAGTAGAGTTGATGAATTAAATTATGCAATTATAAATTCTTTTATAGAAGTTAAAGGATTTATAAATAAAAAAGAATTGTGAAACAAGATTTAAAATTTAGTTGTTGTTAATTAATATATTAATTAACATTTAAAAAAAAAATAATTCGTGACTATGAAAAAAAAAGAGAACTTTTTAAAATTTCCCCACATTAGCAAAAAGGAAAAAAAGAAAAAAAATATCAAATCAAAAAGGAAAACCTTTTTCGTGGAAACTTTATTTTAATCTTTATTATTATTATTATTATTATCATTATTATTATTATCTATTATTATTTACACTTATAAATAGAGATATACCATAAGTAGAAAATCTAATAAGATAAAATAAAGAGTAATATAATTTCATGACTATCAAAAAGAAAAACAAACTCACGAAATTTTTTTAGATTTACATCACAAATAGAGTTACGTCATAAAATAGAAACCTAATATGATATTTATTTATTTTTTATATTTACACCACAAATAGAGTTATGCCATAATTAGAAAACCTAATATGATAAAATAAGTGATAAAAATAATTAAAATAAATAATTTTAAATAATAATTGTATAAAAATAGAAAATGACAATTTTGTCTAATATGATCTCTTTTAATGTAGGGCAAAAAGTTCAATCATATTTCTAAGGGCTTTCACACTTTTAATATAATATAGATTAAATACCATTTAAGTATATATTAGGTTGTATATGGTGTGTATATGTGTATGTAATATGTAAATTTGTACTATCTATACACTATGTATATATATGTAAATTAGATGATCCATAGTTATTAGGCCGTAAATTTTTCTATATTAACTCGGTCAATTTTGATTCGCCTAATTCAACTATGTATATATTTTGTAAATTAGATGATCCATAGTTATTAGGCCGTAAATTTTTCTATATTAACTCGGTCAATTTTGATTCGCCTAATTCAACCCATCAAAAAATTGAGTTGGTATACAACCTAAATTGACCATGAAAAAAATCTTAAGTATCAAAAATATTTTTAAAATGATATTTTTTTTTTTGTTTGATGTTACATATAGTCATAATTAAAAATAATTTTTATAAAGTACTTAAATAGATTACAAAAAGACAAACAAAGAAATGAAAACTTAGTAAAAAATGGATAGATTGGGTTATGATCCGTTTGTTTCATTATAATCGAAGTAACTTTTATGTAGTTGATCAATTTATTTTAACCTAGCTAAATTCAGCCTAAAGTGAGTAGCAATGAAATGAAATTACATTCATAGACATTCGAGAGGCTATAACTCTTTCCTGCTAATTTTTGACTGTGATTTATTGGACCTCTATTTGTGCCTCCTGGATTATTATAACACGATGCTCACCAGAATTCAGAAATGTTCTGCTATTCCTGATTCCAGAGAGTTTGCAGTTTCTTCAATACCTCAAAGGTAAAATTTTGTAGGATCTAAACGTAAGAATCATAGACGAGAATCGCATGATACATTTAGACATATCTCATAAACGAAATCGTGAGTACATGAATCATGAATGACATAACATAGAACGCGGTAAGCTCCTCGACATGCCATCATATCGAAATAATTAATACCTTGAAACAAATTCTGTTTCACCAAGATGTGTGCTTATTGAACTGACATTTATTTTGCTCCTATGTGGTCGAAGAATTCTTACTTTGTCACAACCATTTACTTCTATCACATGTCTACGGCCCAAACTTACACTACTAACAATTGATTTTCCAACCATACTAACTTTTTAGTACAAGTATCGGATAACTTTCTCAATCAAGATTTGAAAAAATTATTATTTATGTGAAATTTGACTTGCCATATAAAAACATTACTTTAGTACGCAGAACGTAGTGTGATGTGTGGGAAGTACAATTCATTGAACTCGTGTCAATGAAGCTTAAAAAATACTCCCTCTGTTCATTTTTACTTGACAGGATAAGATTTTCATGTCCTTTAAGAAAATATTAATAAAGATTATAATTTGATTTGATACAAGTACTTTTTGGAAACATACGATAATTATTTTTTTCATATTCTAGAGTGACTTAAGTGTTAAGGATAGTATTGAAAAAAAAATGATAAATTATTTCTCGAGCTTCTACATTGACAACTATTTTGGAACAAGTAAAAACAAACGGAGTAGCAAAATGCAAACCAAGCTTAATAGGGTAAAACAAATTATGTCAACGTTGAAGCCCAAAAAACAAATTCCATGAGAGTTCATTCATAATCACTAGATAGATGCACACTTCCAAGTACCTAATAAGATTATAAAAAAAAACCTAAAACATTCAAGATTCGTAAACTACATAAAAATACCTACACAAAACATGGCCACAACCATCACTCCATTTATAACATTAGCCCCGTTAGCACCAGCAATAGTAGGTGTGGAAGTATGGTTAGCAGATTGAGGAGGAGGAGCTCCTGCTTCTAAAACTTTGATGATCATCTTCAAACCCCTCTCACAGTGTCCTGATACCCCACTGATGAAGTAGTACAGCCCAGGTTGCTCCAATTTATAGACTGTCTTCCCATTGTTGGAGAAGAAAATTGGATGACTCGACTTGCATTTCTCGTGCTCCTCTTTAGTCACCACCAAAACCGAATCTTTCTTATACTCAAATCCTGCCGTACATCTCACAAATGAAAAATGAGTAGAGATGATCCAGGATTTGAATTTTATTGGCTCAAGTTTGAAATTCTACAATAGTACATTTGATTTTATTGCAATTAGATACATATATAGAGTTTGAGCTAAAGCTATTGTCCGAGATGGATCATAGCAAATGCACTTGGTCTACCCTTCTGGATGAGTTTATGTTATATGCACGGACAATAGGAAGAGTCGTAGTTTTAAGTTTATATACTATGTTAGGAGGACTAAAATTAAATTGTGGATGCCTTTGAACATGAAGAGATACAATAATAAGGATGAATGCTTAAAGTAAAGGGAACTTACTTAAGGTGTCGTTAATCTTAAACCTATTCTTTCCAGCCCACTGGTTATACAATTGATCATCTTTGACTGTAGGAACAACCCATCCTTTGTCGCCGCCAACAGAAAATTCAGTGGCAAAAGCCAAGAAGAAATGAAGTGAACATAAGAAGAGTAAGCACAGAAAAGCTTTAGAAGAAGCCATGAAAATACCAAGGATTCTTTTTTCTTATTTTGGATTTGAAAGAAGGGAGCTCTCTGCTCTTTGAATGCTCTGTTATGAGAATCAGAGCGGTTTTGATTACTTAAAAAGGAGGGGGGTGGGGATTGATTTCGTGGTGGATTGTGCCATCATATCAGCAGAGAAAGATGGGAGAATTGTGGGGTTCATGTTGGCATCAGTTTAGGGGGGGAAGTTATACTACTAACTGTTTCTCAAATCTTTCACCGGAAATCTCTCAGCAGCATATTAGATTACTTTTTTTTAAAAAAAAAAAAGAAAAAATGTGATCATTATCTACTCATCTTTAATCTTTGATTCTAATTGGTTAATAACAGGGTATAGATATTGGCGGCACAAAGAGAAAATGTTCCTCTTCCTTTGGGGGAGTCTTGATGGAAAATGTTAGACCTTTCCAGCCGACTTTACCCGAACGAAAAGGGAAAAAATTGACATGAACCATTGGAAATAAAGTAATATGCCTTGTGTTTGCTTCTGTGGTACACAAATATCCTTACCGTTAGTCGAGTAGAGAAAATATACCCTTAAACTATTTGAAATAGCGCAAGTGTATTCTTATAGGTAGGCAAGTGTCATAAAGTAAATGAATGGCTTAATTGTTTTATGTTCAATAATTTAAAGGAATTTTTGAATATTTTGCCTACATTCTACTAATAGTCATACCAAAGTGAGAAATCTTACTCCTTGTCTGACCTAACAATAGCCCCTCTCTCGCCAACCAAGATAGCAACCCTAAAATCTTATTTTATTTTCTTCTGATTGCTTTTTGTTAGTGTTCATTTGTGTGTAATTGCTCGCTATCTAGCTAAAAAAGATGGTCTGAAAGCTTCAGAAGGCACTAGACTGACCAAGTGCAAGGGAGAGGGTCCTTTCTTTATGCAAATTGATCATTAATGTTAATCCTGTGCTTTTCCATATCATAACAAAAAGGACAGAAATAATCCAACTTGCTTTATCTTTTTGGTTAACAATTATTGCTCCATTCTACTCATATTGTGAAGAATCTATGCAGATCAAAGTTTCTCCCCAAACAAGTCAAGATTCTGTTAGAAAAGCTCTAGTCTACAGGCAGAGCAAAATAGGCAAGAAAGAACCATTCTCTTTTCTCATAGAATGAGGCGCGAAATTTATTCATAAAAATATGATCGATAGAAGAGCCATAAGTATCATCCTTGCAACAAAACAAAATGTAAAACGACTAACAGCATGTCCTGAGTGCCCAAAAGAAGCTATAATATGGTGGGGATTTTGACTCAGATATTCATCCTTTAAACTGGGGTCTGAATCTTTACTGTCTACTGTGCTTTCTTGTTCACATTGTTTTACTCCTTCGGGGAAATGCCTTGTTGACGTTAACTCGAGGGACGAGCAGAGATTCATATTTTCTGAAGCTCGGAAACGACTCCTTAACTTTGAATAGAACCTTGGTGAAAATTCAAGTTTCCCTGTGAAATCATTTCCATCCAAATACAAAGCATTAATAGTTGATACGTTCTCGAATTTTGATGGAATAATTCCTGAAAGAATGTTATTGCTGAGGCTGAGGAATCTCAGCTTCTTCATTTCTGTCATGGAATTTGGTATATTCCCTTTCAGTCCCATGTTTGAGAGATCCAACATTTCCAAGTTTTTCAGGTTCCCCCATTGAATTCTTGTAACATAATCGCCTATCGGATTGTCAGATAACACGAGTTCTTCTAAGGAATTCATTTCTTGAAATGTCTCTGGCAATCCCCCAGAAAAATTGTTGTGGCTGAGATCTAGCAGTGTTAGACTCTTTAGTCCTCCAATTTCTCTAGGCAATTTTCCATCTAATCGATTGTTGCTCAAGTCGAGCTTTATGAGCGAAGATAAATCACCAATTGACACAGGTAATCCACCTGATAGAAAATTCCTGCTAGTGTCAAATATCAAAAGA
This sequence comes from Datura stramonium, assembly GCA_018107945.1. NCBI lineage: Eukaryota > Viridiplantae > Streptophyta > Magnoliopsida > Solanales > Solanaceae > Datura > Datura stramonium. The sequence continues at coordinate 72,629 of JACEIK010001803.1, read as the reverse complement.
TTTGTCAATCTTCCTAGACTTGTCGGAATAGGACCAAAAAAATTGTTGCCTGCCAGAACTAGGCGCTTCAGTTTACTTAAATTGCCTAATGCTTCTGGTATTTCTCCTTTCAGTCCATTTTCCAGCAGCACCAGAGATTGAAGATTGTTAAGGTGGCCAAAACTGGTGGGAATTGTCCCAGTAAGACCAGGATTTGATCGGAACTCTAACGATTCAAGGCTGTTTGCAAGACTATCCCAACTTGATATGGGAATCGTAATTGGTTCAAGCTGATCTGAGAGGAAGCAATTCGAGAAAGAAAGTCTTTTTAGATGCTTGAGCTCAAACAAGTGTTCTCTGAACTCTGCAGCTTGGGAGCAGCGAAGGGAATTGTCATATAGNTTGATCACCTGATGCTTGAGCTCAAACAAGTGTTCTCTGAACTCTGCAGCTTGGGAGCAGCGAAGGGAATTGTCATATAGGTCTCCAATATTTAAATCCGTTACGTGCCAGAAGCCATTGGAAAAATCACATGATACTCCCTGTGAATTATAGTAAAACAAGAGTTCACGGAGCTGATAAAGTACATAAACTACTAAACTAGAGTTTATGTTACAGTATAAAGAATTTTTATACTATTACGTCAAGTTAACCTACAAGAACAAGTGACTGTTCGTATCAAGCATGATAATGTTAACTTGGAAAATAGATTAATAACCTATTAATGTAACTGGTTAAAATGCAGTGAGTGATTTCAATGCATATAACTTAAACTAGTTCATGAGAATAATTTACAAAGATGAATTAGATGAGAACTAAGGAAGTGGAAACTACTTGGTTTTAGGAATGAATTGCATCAAGATAAAGCCAAAAGGAGATCACTATAACAATTATGATACGCACACTCATATCACGCTGTTCGCAAATCCAGAACAGAAATAGTAAGAATTTGGGGAAGTCTGTCACTTAACTAACAATCTTTAAGAGGACAGCTTGATCAAAATAGAAAAAAAAAATCTTTGATGACAGAGTTGATGGAAAAAAAAATCCATGCATAGCTTAGTGACATACTAGTGAGTGTTGGAGCAACACTTTCTATTGAACTTATGTTGTTTGAACTAGCATTGCTCTTTTCTTGATTTTGAACTAGAACAAGAATGGTTAAAACATAGTACTAGAATTAACTAGCAAATTATCAAGTCATAAGTTTAGTATAGTACCTCAATTGTTGTCCAACCACAAGGATCAGGATAAAGAAAGGAACCATTCCACTCATTTCCAACAAAACCTTGAAGGGCGGAATACAATGCCTCTTTCTCATATTTCTCCATTGGAGATATAGAAGCATCTGCTGCAGCCTTGTACATAATAATATAGACCCCAACAAGAACAAGCTGAAGAAACATAATGTGAATTTTGGTAAACAGGTTATTTCTCATTGGTAGCCAGAATTAGCAAACAAGAAACAGAATAGTGCAAGAGCAAATTTTGAAAGTAGAGGAGTGGAAGGGAATCTCTGTTTGTAGACAAGAAAAATAACACAAGAAGAAAGTTTTAATTGTGGACTTTGATGAAAGACATGCAGAAACCAAAGAAAATAAAGAATAGAGCAGAGAAAACGGATCAATCTGGGAATCTCTGAAACTGGTAGGAGTAATAAATATAAGGAAAGGAAGAGGTTAGAGAGAATGGAGCACAGAGGATATGAAACTGTCCTTTTTTGCTTTATTTATTGCTACAGCAGTAAAGCAGAGAGGAAAAAGTAGTAGAATAACAACAAAAGACAGAAGATTTAGAAAGCCTTGCAGCCAAGTACAAGAAGAAATGTGGCTCGAGGCTAAAAAGGCATAGATGGTAATAATCAGAGTAGTAATAACTATAATAGCAGAGCTAGCAGTCAGCTGTGAAAAGGAGATATGAAGAAAGGAGCTTTTAAATCTGGTTAGGTCTTGTGATATTGTTGGCTTGGCGCTTCTCTTTGTTTCCTTTTTTTTTTAAATGTGAGAAAATGTTAAGATCAAACGCTTATTATTATGTCAAATGATATAGTTTATAAAAAAAGGGGTAACTTTATTTATAAAACAAACATCGTGCTCAATCATGATTTTAACTTTGGTCATCCCAACTCCCTCGTGGGCGTTGTCATAAACAGTATATTAACAT
>JACEIK010001803.1:0-53596 GCA_018107945.1 Datura stramonium | reverse complement strand
CTTATATTACGCTGATTTAATAACTTGTGAATAATTGCTTATATTTATTATTAAATGAACTCTAATTAAATAATTTTATCAATTATTATATTTAAATAAATTTAAAATACATATTAAATATTTTTAAAAATATTTCATGATAGTCAAAACTTGAAGTAGACATGATAGGCATCATCATATTATAGAAATCATAAAAATCATGTAGTTCATGAGTATTGATCTTAGTTAGCAGCAACCCAAGAGTCATATATTAATATTGTAGTCTTGCGGCCCTATCTATAAATTTTATTATGTGCGAGACATGCCAAGTCATACTTATGTGAGAGGATCCGTTTACTGACAAATAAGTTGGTGTACATACAATAAAAAATTCAAACACCTTTTTTTTCGACTTGCTTCTCTTCTCCTATATCTTCTTTTTAACTATTGTGGATTTGAGTTGAATAATCAACCATTATTTTATCATTACTTTTCTTTTATTTAATTTTTTATTTTCATTAATTCGAAAAAACAGGTGACATAGGTGAAAATTAAAAGCATTGTAAAACTTAATTAATAAAATTAAAGAATATTTTGATTGGATCAATTTTACTGGTGATTATCCAACTTTGAGTTTATCATAGAAAAATTACTTTCTTATTTTTTTTACATAAAAGTCATCTGAATTTAAAATTTATTACACAAAAATTATTTTTATTTTATTTTTTATCACATAAAAATATTCTAACTTTAAATTTTTTCTACACAATAATTACTTTATTTATTTATTAAAAGGTGTTTATGAAATTTACCCATACAAATGAGTATACTAGTAAGGAAAAAACAGTTAAATCATATTTTATTTAATATTAATGATGGTGTGTTAAAATTGTTATTAAAAATTCAATCTAAGAAAAACAAATGTAATATTGTACACCTCCAACGCATTTTGTGTTATGAAGTAAAATATTAAGATATGTTTCTAAAATTATCCTAAATGTAATTAACTTATTTTGGAGCGTTATGTCATATTTTCGATATAAACATCAGAATCCAAATGAAATTTATTTTAAGTTAACTTGGTCAAAGTTGAATAACTTTTAAGTAACAAAAAATAAAAAATTGACTTTTGTGTGTTAAATTTTAAAGTTGAATGATTTTTAGGTAAAAAAATATATTAAACTTCAAAAAGATTTGTGTGAATAATTTTAGAATTGAATGACTTTTATATAATAAAATAAATGAAATAAATTTTGTATGATAAATTCAAAATTAAATAATGAACTTTATTCAAACATATTTTAAAGAATTATGATCCATATATAATAAAATTAGTTTAAATTTTTTTAAATAAAATACACAAAAAAAAAAGAGAGAAGAGAAATCACGGAAAAAAATAAATAAAAATAATGAGAAAAAGATAAAGTAAAATGATATGGTGGGTTCTATTATAAAGCCAATTAAATATCTTATTTACAGAATTAATAATAATTATGCCTCACCCATCATAACAATTATAATTGCACTAAATATTAAAATTTAAAAAATAATAAAGATTTAACTTTAATTTTTTTTTAAAAAATTAATATAATTTTTAAAACTTTTTTGGTCATATTTGGATCACAAAATTGTGACCATTTAACCGTGGAAAAAGAAGAAGAAAGAAAATAAGATCAACGTGATGAAAAGAAAAAGTTAACACTATTTTGGTCAAAGCTCTAAAGTCAAAAATCAAAACAACATGGTGGTTGGAATTTGCTAATGCCAAAGCCATGTTCATATTTAGTCAAAGGCAAGTAGTCAGAGTCTGTTGATCTACCATTGGACCTGCCTTATATTCTAATAAGGACTATTTAACATTCAACTTTGTAAATGAAAAGGAGAGAGTTTTTCAGTTTCTTATATATTCTCCTGTTGTTGATCAAAAACACTTTTATGAATCAAATGATCATCTTGGACTATATTAATTTGACTTTCGTCCTAAATATTGAATAATTTTATGGTGTCCACTCCATAATTTGTATATATACCGATGCGTATATTCTTATCAAGATATATATATAATAGAGTCATTGAGATTATGTCATTCTTAATATAGTCAAATTCAAAAAAAGAAAAATATTTTCAGGATAGACTCAAAAACCAAGCAAGTGAATCCCTTGCTTTAAGCCTCTCTAAACTTGAGGCCCAGAAATTGTTGGTAATTATATTTATGACTTGAATATTTTTTAAAGAGATATTGAATTTTGTAATAAATAATAAAAGGTGTTACAAGATATTTTTGTTAAAAAGTACTATGTAGTTGCAAAAAAAATTTAAAGGAGACATGGAGTATAACGAGTCTTTATGTGGAAAGAGATACTTAATTTATTAACTTGTAAATCACATTTCTTTTTTGAGGTCATTTCTTCCAAATTCAAATAAAACGGTGTCTTGAATAATTTGAGTTGTTTATTCTTTTCTTTTTTTAAAAAAAAATTTCTCACATTTTCAAACATTGGAGTAAGCTAATTGAAGCAGTGAAACTTTAAAGTCGGTAAAGAGACAACTTGAGAGAAAAAAAAAGTCTCTCTTGAATACCTCTACCCAACCTTAGAAACCTAGACTAATTCTATGGCGGCTCAGATCACTGGTCAGCCAATTTTGATGGCTGGACAGACATCAGTTTCCCAATTCACCATGCTAATACATTCGAAAGCCTCAAACAAAAATCTCAAACCAATCAACAAATTCCCAGAATCCCAACCTATCCAGTACTCAGAACCTATAAGATTATCAATAGATCAGCTACTCGAATGCGATAAACCCTAATGCTCTCAAGACACCAAAGCAAACGTATACTCCAGTGGGACCAATTCCCATCAAGAAGGTGAACATCATCAGCGAAGAACATGTAGTGAAATGGATGGAGAAAGAAGTGGATCAAATGAATACTATAGAGAATTTAGAGTATGCAGTAATAGGTAAATCCTCACATGGATGGCCAAAACAGGAAAATTTGAGAAAGTAGATCTCTAAGCAATGTGGTATAAAAAGAGAATGTCAATTGATTTTTTCAGAAACAAACATATTTTCATAAGATTGGTATTATTAGAAGATTTTGTGATTATGATGTCTAAATACTCAAATGAGACCGTTAATATATGATTTGAAGTTTAAAATAGAAAAATAAACCACACAAGCCATGCCATGGATATCTTTTCTAAATTTACTGCCATTTTATTTTGTGAAAGAATTCTTGTTTACATTAGCTTCTGCAGTAGGGAAATCTTTACATCTAGATATGGCTACCATCAATAAGATCAGACCCAGTTATGCCAAGGTCAAAGTCTAAGTAGATCTCAAGGCGAATCTACTTAAAACTATCAAAATGGAGAGACAAGAGAGATTTGCATAGAGAGAATTACAATATAGTATGATGTTTTATCAAAACACTATAACAATTGTAAACTATAGGGTCATGATGCAGATGAATGCAGGGTATTGCATCTAGAACTTAGGATGCCCTATGTAGAAGAGGAGAAAAAACAGAATAATGATAAAGTAGAGACAAAGGGCAAAGTACCAATCAAAGTTTTGTCAAGTGAAAAAGTAGTTGGAGAAACAATGAAGTGGCATATTACAAAAAAAAATAGAGTTTTCACAAAGGAGAAGGTCCCTGACACATACAACAATAGCAAGAGTGTTACTGATGAAGAAGCTACAATTTAGATTTCTAATAATTTCAATACTTTAGTGGAGGCAGAATTGAAGGATGATGGTATTCAAAGGAGAATAAGGTGACATAAGGAGGGAAGCCAATAAATACAGAGGACAATATTACACAAAGAAATATATAAATGGAGATCAAGAATGATTCGGGAGAGGGGGTGATAACGCTCAATACATCTCTCCCGATTGAAGGAGGTGACTGTGACCATTGTTAAAAATAAAATACCCAATGGGTATTAGGTATCGAATCCCACAAGAAATTGAGAGCGATACTCCAAAAGTTATAAACTAACTCAAACTAGAAAGCATCATTGTTTAACATTTGAAAAGTAAAATTAGGAGAAAAAAAATATTAAATTCAAATTTATGAAACGAGATTAAGCAAATGAGTTGTTTCAAATGATGAGAGAGAGCTAGGAATGTGCAATAGATGAAGTGTCAACTAGATTGTGATTGATTCAATTTCCTTAACTTCAATTTCTAACATGGATAGCATGAATATCAATTCATCCTCTTATTTTTCAACCACAAGGATGTGTTTGCCTTGGATTTTCTCAAACCCCAATGTCATAATCAAATAATCATCCACAAAGCTTGAGGAAGGGTCAAACTATCTCTAGTCTCAATCCTTTAATGGAGTGGAGATGTGGATTTTGATTATCTCTAGCTTAACCCCACACATATACACTCCAAATCCTCATTGTTGTTCCTCATCCAAATTTCACTCTTCTTTCTCAAGCTCAAGTAAGATAAGTAAGATAAACTAGTGATTAGAACCACTAAATTTTAATTAAAATTCAGAAAAAACAATAGATTCATACGTATAGATTGAATTTAAGAACACTCTATCAATACCCAATCAAGTTCGAACATCCATCAAGCACACACCCTTAGCTTGCAATTTAGCTACTCATTAATGGAGATTGAGAGATTATACCAATGAGGAAATTATCAACAATCAACATATTGATTAACTAAATTAAGATTACAAAAGTATGCAATAATGGTGTACTTAGTTCAAAAAAGTGAAGAAGAAGAAGAAGAAGAAGAACAATGTACTACACTCTTTCTCTCACTACTTCTTTCTACAATTCAATGCTAAGCGATCATGTGTTATGACAAGGGTGTGCATAATTGGGGTAAATTCTGCATTCCCTTTGGCACAACTTTCCACATTTTTCCTTAAAAGCTTCTCAGATGCATTTGTGCCTCAGTTGAACGATTTTCCCTTGTCAGCATTTTGGTCAGCACGAGGCACCTGCTTTTTGCAGGTACCCATCAGCGAGCCGCAACTGCTTTGCAGGTCGGGGTAGCTTTATTTCAAAGCTGGTTGCATTTGCACCTGCATTTCACAGGTGCCAACCTGCTTTTCGCAGATTCACTTTAGCTTCTTTCCAGTGTGTCCTGCGCTTCGCAGGTGCCATTGTGCAGAATGCACACTCCTTACTTCCAGCAAAGTGCTTTTTGTTCAATTCCTCTGTTTTCCTTGTCTAAGTTTAATACCTATAAAATCAAATATATAAGGCATAAAACCTTCCTAATTGATTTGAAAACAAAGCAAAAACTCATTCTTAAAAGCCTAATGAGTTGGTGAATTACCAACTCATCAAACTACTAAACTCGAACCACTAATTGTCCTCAAGCAAGGTATTCTCCCACAACTAAGAATTGAATTAAGCATCCATATTACAAGAGCTACATTAGGGACAACTAAGACAACCCCAAAATCTCACACTGACTCAAGAAAATAAAAAGACTCAAAAACATATTGTACAAACTTCAATTGGTAATCACAAACATTTGGCATATTCCTTAAATTCAAAACAAAGGGCATATTTAACCAAAGCAAGCTCAATAAGAATCTCAAGTCATTGACAATTAACATTCAAGGTTTGTCTTAAAGTTCATTGCATAACTTGTCTCATTCATACCTCTCAATTGAAAATACAGTTTTAGCATGTACCCCAAGAAAGTGATGCCACTCACAAAAAGAGAGAATTCCACTCATATTTATGCAATTCACATATAGGGATTATAAAATAATGCAAAGACGCTCACTCTCTCAAGGATATTCAAGTACATATACATTGACCCATAGGATTTCCCTTCATGTAACTCGCCACTAATGTAGAGCTACTACACTTAGAATCACTAAGGACTTGCAGGTCATAATGAAGACTAGGGGTAAGGATAGGACAACTTTTAGCTCTAGTGACTGGAACCTCCCCAATGCCTTTTGTAAAAGCATTCAAACATCTCATTACACTAGTGAGTCTATTCCACCTTATCTGTCCTTATTCACTATTCACATTTTTCATTAAGAACCACCCTTTTAACACCTTGGATTCTACATTAAGCCATGTCTAAACAAGAGATAGCACCATCCAACTTTTCTTTTTCTTCTTTTTGATCAATGGTATTTCAACCGTCTATTTTGTTCTTTTTATCAAGAAATTTGGTGCTACCTCATATTGAAGCTCACATCATTTCTCTCTTTGCACACCCTCAAATTTAAGTTTTTGCCTACATCACATTTCATTTTCTTCCACCCCCAAATCTTGGGTCTCAAGTCTTTTTTTTTCTTTCATCACTAGCCATTAGTGAGGAATGGGTGCCAAATGAGAGAATTAAAAAGAGTATAAGGCTTGTAATGTAATTTTAAAGAAATGACTTAAGGCTCAAATAGTAGTTGACAAAGGTTGATGTTCAAGGAAGTTATTTTTTGGTGAAGCGACTATCCAAAAAGGGCCTAAGGTTATTTTTCAAGTGCAGCTACATCTAGAATTTTTCCTTGAATCACATTAGGGGCAAGTTCTAGATGATGTGCACACACAAGAATTAAGCACAAAATTTTCACCACACAAGGCATCACACTCCAAGGAGTTCATCTATTCTAAAGATCAATTGACAAGCAGAAGAGCTATTTTGAGTTCCACAAAATCATTTTGTAAATTAGAAAGCCAAACAAAGAATGTACAACTCATGACAAGAGAGTGCTCAAATTCAAGCCCCTTTTCAACTAATTTTTTGGGTACCAATCAAAATAAGTGCAACAATGACTCAAAGACATGATATTTTCTCTTAAGAAATTCACCTCTCAATTTATCATAGGAAAATGTCACCCGGTTTGATACAAAAAAAAATAAAAATTTACTCCTTGGAAAAAAACTGTGGCATAAAGAAAATCCTTGGAGTTTATTACTATCTACTATGTACAAAAGGCGATTACAAAGCACGGGTCAAGAATTAATTGGAATGTAAAACCATCCCGTCAATGACACTTCACATCATCAAAGCAAGAATAACAACCCAACAATTTTCATTAATTCAAAGCAAGATAAGGGCATTCATTCATCTAAACATCATTTCAACTCCTCACAAGCCCAACAAGGGCACCTACTCCCCCCCCTTCACCAAAAAAATATGTATTGTACCCAAGGTATACATATAAGAAAATATATTAGGAGGAATACCTATATGAGAGAAAGGGTAGCATGGTCCTCATGAAAAATTCCATGAAGTTGTGTCCTCAATAGAAGGCATCAAGGGGTCAGGTGGAAGCACAAGCAGTTTATCTGCCGAGGTCATCACCCATCTGTACGGAAGGGTCCTGGCCTTATGGTACTAATGAATTGGGACCACCCGATATGGGTCACCTTGGTGAGCAACATCCATAGTATGAGACACCTCAACGCGATGTGGTTTGCCATCTTGACCTTCTGCAGCCGCTGCAATGTCAATTGGGCTTATACCCAACACATCAATCATCTGGAGGACTCCTATTCGGAACAGGTGGGTCAGGACCCGCTAGTGGGATGTTCAAATCTATATCCATGCGTGGAATCAATTCATTCTTCCTGTCTATCTCTTCCCTCATAACAACCACTTCTACCTCAAGTATATCCACTCGAGCACACATGCTACTCAACTTCTCCACCACTGGCTTCATCGCTGTTTTGATGGCACTTTGAATCATAGGAGGGACAGATTTGGCCAACTTAAATATTTGAGCATTATAGGTGCGAGCCATTTGCTCCATTTTGAGAAGACCACTTGCTTGTGGAGAGACATGTCTATCGGTTGTCGGTGAAACGTGGATATCTCTGGTCCTCTCAGTGAGTAAAGAATCACTTTGTCCCGAAGTCAACTTTGGATTTTTAAAAGCTAGAGCATCCTTGTTTGTGTTTGTGGCCAAATCAATAACTCCCTCTGCTCACTGAGTTTTATCTAACGACCGAAACAAAGGGCAACCGACCTGTAAGCATAGTAAGCTAATGAGGATTGGGTATGGCATAAAAGTGGTCTGCTGTCTAGATTTTATCTTGAATTGCTCAACTATAATCTCCCACATATTAATATGAACTCTATTCATGATACATGCAATGAGGATGAATATCTCTAATGGAACATGTGTTGTATTTTTGGAGGGAATGATGCAGGTGCACACTAGGTCTAGCCACATTCTAGCCTCAAATTTTAGATCATGGAGATGAACATCACCCTTCATAACCACCCATTGTAGCTAACCTACAACAATGATACTTGCTACCCATGCATACTGACTTTCTTTATCCACCACTCTCCATGTAAACCCCAAGACAGGACACATCAAATCGGCCCAATAAATGGAATTGATTGATTTTGGGGTAATGAGCACTTTCTGGCCTCGCACTAGCACAGAGGGCAAGAAATGCATTGATTCTACTTGGGCTTTGTGCTTTAAAATGTCCTACCATTCCCTATAGGATGCATAAAACTATATCATCAACTCCGAGAAGCAGGGGTCCAAGGGCATAGTGAAAGGTTCCCAATTTTGTATGTGGAATTGATTGTGAATATCAGGAAAGTCAGCCTTGAAAGAATTGACGTCAAATCGGGCCTCTATTGTAATTGCCTGTCTCTCCTTGAAGGAGAGATAATAAGCTTCCATTCCCTCAAACCCAAAGTGGAGTCGGGAGATTCTTCTGATTTCCTCTGTATCTGCTTCTTGAGGTGTGTCAACCCCCATAGGAACTTTCCTTTTGTTGCGATGCCTAGATGAAGACATTTTCCTGCAAAACAAGGTGAGTGCCACATTCAAGAACAAAACTCTTTTGTATTTTTTCTGTAAAGAAAATAAAAGACAACATCTAAGCTAAGATAAGGAAAGAAAAAGAAAGAATTTGGATTACAACAAAATAACTCAGGAATTAAAATCACTGGCAGCACCTACGTGTGCACTTGCATTTCGTAGGCAGGGACCTGCGGCCCGCAGATGAATTGTAGTAGCAAAGCAAAAACCTACAAAATGGTTTAGCACCTGTGTGAGACCTGCATTTCGCAGATAGTGATCCGTGGCATGCAGGTGAAATGAAGGAGTAGGGCAGTGATCCTGAAGCCCAAAACCCAACCTGTGTTACAACCTGCATTCCACAGATCAAGATCTGTGGCCCGCATGTGTTCAATAGTGCTTGAACTTCAAATTTCATCCTTTCACTTCAAAAGTTTCATCAAGTATGAGCACAATTAATATCTAACGGGTACTCATACTTCCCCGAAAGATTGTATAACACTATCCACAACTAATTTGACCATCATAACCACATAACGACTTACCTTAAGAAGGGCGTTTCCCAATCTATCATTGGAAAATGTCAAGTGATTAGAGCTACCACTACTTAACAAGTTCATTTCACCAACCACACAACTGACAATAATGACCATATCTTCACTCATATTTTCAAGCATACAATAAGAAATGACGATTTTCCCTTAAGAAAGATGTCACTCAATCCATCATCAGGAAAATGCATTCTTCTCAAGCAAGTGGGTTACTCAGACTTCACCCCCAATTTAAAAATTCAAAGCCATAATAGCACACCCAACAGATAGAGCATTATGAACAAGAAATCCTACCCAATTAAATTGAAATTTTGAACCTCCCCCACATACACCCACAAGATTCAATTTCAATAGAGACATGAAGAAAAAATATTGGTGCATTGGGGAAAATATGGGCCATGGACAATGGCAAGTGGCATGCATATTCATATGCTACATACAATAACCAAGCTCAAAGAAATAAATATGAAAAATGAAAGTCATACCAACTAAGGTGAGGGGAGTAATGAAATTGCAACTTATATAATACTTGAAGCTTTGTCCAACAACGGCCGACCCAAGTCCTTTTCTACTTTTATGTGGTGGAAGAAATGGTGTGATATGGTTAAATGAAAAGGATGGTGGATTTTATAGAAGGGACGGGGAGGTGAATGGTTGCATGGAATAAATGGGTAGTTAATGGAGAAGTGTGGGATGTTGGACTGGTAGTTGAGGGGATATATAAAATGGTGAAGTGAATAAAAATAGGGGTTTTGGGAAGTGGGGAAGAAGTTTAAAAGGCATGGGTCGAACCTAGGTTAAGTTGGTCAAATGGGTCAGTCAATATTTTAAAATGCCAGTCATACTTGCGCCTGCGCCACACCCGCGACCGTTCACGCCACCGCCCGGCCGTAGGTTGAAGCCATAGCCAGGTTCGGTGCGGTAGCCCTCAATATGGCCCTCAATATGGCCAATGCACTACTTGGATTACACACCTGCATGTCACAGATTTGCACTTGCGTTTCACAGGTGAGATGCAAGTCACTTCAATTTTTCATATTTTCCTCCTAGGTGCACTGCCTCAAACCTATGCTACACCTGCGACTTGCGGATCTGTACCTACATTTTTTAGGTGAGGCACAGGTCCTCATCACTTTGCCAGGCATTTTGGATCACACCTGCGCTTGACCTGTGCTCTACAGGTCGGTCCCTGCGTTTTGCAGGTCCTATGCAGATGCCCATGCTCTATTTTCTTTCACCTTGTTCACAATCCAATCCTCCTATACAACAAAGAAGAAACAAAAATGTGAAGTAAAAATAAGTTTAAAAACACTTGGGCTGCCTCCAAGAAGCTCTTTATTTAATGTCGCGGCACGACGGATAGCCCTTATGCTATAGTTCATCAAGGTAGATAACTCCAATCAAGTCGATTTCCTCTGGAACACCCAAATACTTCTTAACATGTTTCCCATTGACCTTAAACTTGAGCCCATCTTCTCCTTCAAGCTCAGTAGCTTCATTTGCAAAGACTTAAAATACCTTAAAGGGTCTAGACCACTTAGATTTCAACTTTCCTGAAAACAATCGCAACTTAGAGTTGAACAAAAGTACCCAATCACCCGAAGAAAATTCCCTCTTCACAATCTTCTAATCATGGAAGTGTTTCTTTTAGGCTTTATATATGGAGGCATTCTCATAAGCCCTCATCCAGAACTTATCCATTTCATTAAGGTTCTCAACTCTTGCACGGACAGCCTTTTGCTAATCAAGATTTAAACTTTTCAAGGCCCACATTGCCTTGTGTTCCAGCTCTACCAGTAGATGAAAAGTTTTGCCAAATACCAGTTGATAAGGGAACATGCCAATGAGTGTCTTATAAGCCATCCAATATGTCTAAAGGGCATCATATAGCTTCCTCGCCCATAAGTTCTATTGGTATTCACTATTTTTTGTCAAGATAGCTTAGATTTCCCTATTGGATACCTCAACTTGGCCACTTGTTTGAGGATGATAAGGCGTGACAACTTTGTGCTTTACTGCATACTTAGCAAGCAATTCTCCAAACAACCTATTACAAAAGTGCGATCCTCCATCACTGATTATGGCACGAGGAGTGACAAACCTTAAGAAGATGTGTTTCTTCAAGAATTGGGTCACACTCCTTCCCTTATTGTTGGGTAAAGACACTGCCTTAACCCGCTTGGACACATAATCGACAACTACAAGAATGTAAGTATTCCCATAGGAACTTATAAAAAGTCTCATGAAATCTATTCCCCAAACATCAAATAACTCTACCTCCAAGATCGGTATTAAAGGAAGCTTATGACTCCTATAGATACCACTGGAATGCTGACATTGATCATACTGCTTGACAAGATCATGAGCATCGTGATGAAGAGTGGACCAATAGAATCCACATTTCAATACTTTTGCTGCTGTCCTAACACTTCCATAATGGCCTCTGACAGGTGAAGAGTGACATTCTTTGAGGATAGGTACCATTTCTACTTTCGAGACACAATGACGAATCACGCCGTCAACACATATGTGGAAGAGATATGGTTTATCCCAATAAAACTTGCGGACATCGTACATGAACTTTTTATTTTGTTGGAAACTAAGACCTTCCGGAATTATGTTGCTATCCAAAAAGTTGGAAAATTCAGCAAACCAAGGTACTAAATCATGAGAAACAGCTAAAATGCATTCATCGGTAAAGGCATCATCTATATCATTGTCTCCAACCATCCTACCATCTTCCTCTAATCGAGAGATATGATCAGGCACCTGATTTTCACATCCTCTCCTATCCTTATCCTTAAATTCAAACTCTTATAGTAAAAGCATCCATCAGATAAGTCTGGACTTTGCATCCTTCTTTTTCATGAGGTATTGAAGTGTTGCATGATCGGTGTGTACCACAACTTTAGTCCCCAACGAATACGATTGAAAATTTTCAAAGGAATATACTTCGCAAACAACTCTTGCTCTGTCACAGTGTAGTTGGCTTGGGCGTAATTCAAGGCCTAGCTAGTGTAGTATATAGGATGAAATATCTTCTCTCTCATTTTCCCAAGCACCACCTCTAATGCAACACCGCTTGCATCACACATTATCTCAAATGGCTGATAACGCTCAAACCATACCTCCTACCAAAGTATGAAGCGAATGTTGTCAATAAAGAATTCAACTAGAGGTTGGGGTCAAACCCACAGGGAATATGAAAGAGCTAGACTATAGCCAGTAAGTGAACTTGTTGGTTAGTTACTCCAAATTGGGGGTTCTAAATAAAATAATAATTAAAAACAATTGTTAAAACTTTGGTTGAAATCAAGAATGAAAGATAACTAGGGTTTTGTGTTCCCCATGGGTTCATAACTACTTCGGGTATACATACGTGATCATCACCAATGCTTACTTGACTTTGATTGAAATCAAGAATGAAAGATAACTAGGGTTTTGTGTTCCTCTCATGGGTTCATAACTACTTCGGTATACATAATGATCATCACCAATGCTTACTTGTAGAACTGTTAACTTAGGTTCATCAAAATGACTGGTTCATCCATATTAAATGACTATACCAATCACCGTTAGTCCACAGAAATATTTGCAAACTCACCGTTATCAATATGTTCCAAATTAACTATCCTGCGACCACAGCTCAAGTTAATACAATGATAATCAAGATCAAGGCTTTGTTGTAATTCTCTTTTTCTAATCTCTACCTCTCTAGGCTCAAGCAAGTAAAGAATTCGGGCAAGTCCTAACATTGTACACCATTAAGAAATATTTCAGCATGACGATAATACAATACAAATATTTTCCATTGGTTTTGAATCACTTTTATGTAACCCTAACTTGTTATTCCACTACGGTTCCCACAATCCTAGCTATGGAGGTTTTAGCCGTAAGCCTAAGATTGTGATTTACATTCATAATTAAATACATACCAATACTTACAATTATGGATGAGAAATACTTCTTTTGTATGAACCAGCAAAATACTCAACAAAATATAAAGATCAAGAGAAAGTCAAGAAAAAGGTTGATCAAGCAAATCAATCAAATTAATTCTCACTGCCTTCTCTAATGTTAACTAACTTGTGTCTAATCTATTCTAATTCATTCTAATGAATATAAAACATAAAACATATTTATACAGACATAAAAATCCTTTTCCTAAGCTAACAGGGTGAATTTCCATAACTGAAGCCGCTTGTGTCACTTATCATTCCTATATCTATAACAGGTATGTACGGGCCGACTGCCTCCCGTATATCATTGGCTGGCTGAAATTTGGCGAAGTGTTGGACCTTGGTACGATCAGAGACATGCTTCACAGCTCATACTATACTTCCGTGGCTTGACTCTAAGACTTTGAAAGTTTTCTGAAGTTCTTCACGAGTGCTATGGTACAACTCGTACCTTGGATGCCACAACTCATATTGTCTACTGCATCAGGAGTCGCCTTGTGCAAATCTTCCTACTCTTTCCATGACTTCTTCACTACGTACTGTACATGTACGTACGACTCTTTCTGTGAGTCGTATGATGCACTCTTTTATCCTTAGCCTTTTGAAACTTCTCAATGATTTGCAGTACGACTTGTAGTACCATCCTATGGCTCATACTGAGACTCGTGACTTAAGCCTATTTTCAAATTTTCAGCTATCTTTTGCACATTCTTACTCCAACACCTATTTATCCTATAACCAGAGAAAAAATGCCTTATATCCATATAATATACCGAGTCCATACTATTTTCTTAGTTTTGAGTTGTTCTCAAAAACTCACAACACATCAACACCTCAACTTAAGACTTTTGCATGTCCTCAGGCAAAGAAAAAGAAAAACTAAACACGACGCTCAAATAGAAAATAAAACCTAGGATACTACATTCAATACCAAAAACTTGCACTTTACTTCAACAATTTCGAATTTTCCATAAAAACCAACATCAGCTAATGTACTACAAGCAACCACAAGACATGCTAAATATGGATCAAGACATGTCATCTAGCTATCAAAAGGCAATCAAGTCATCACCGATGCTTTTCACACAAACCAATGATAAAAATAAACATAATCCATGTACCTCACAACAAATGAAGCTCCCACTCACGTATATAGTGTCAAATATTGCATGGACTCAACAAGCAAGATTCTCACTCACAAAGAAGTTTCAAGTACTATGTATCAGATACTCATAGGCTTGCCCTTATTTTCTATCAGTTTATTAGATGGTCAGATTAGAATCACTATAGGACTTGCTGTGGCTTGTAATGTAGGATTTAGGGCTATTACGATAACATGAAAGATTTTATGAGTGACTATCTGTTCCTTGGCACTAAGATATTGGCTCTACCATTCACCTATTTCACCCTCTCTTTGCTTTTTATTCCTCTTTCTTCCCTTTTCACCTCTTTTATGTGCATTTGTATGGGTGTGGTGTATTTTCAACTTTTTACAACATTTTTTCTTTTGAATTTTCTTTTTCAAGATTTTCATCTTTTTTTTTTATTTCACACCACATCTAATTTTTACCTTTTCTCTTTCCCTTTTTCTCGTTTCCACCATTTATGCACTCCCTATTTAGCAACCCTCAACTTAGGCATTTTGCCTATGTTGAGGTTCACAATATCCAAGGAAGGACAAACAGGTTCTTTATAACAAAATGGGTACGGTTAATCAGTTAATCAAAGAAAAAATGGTTCATTAAAGGCTCAAAATTGGGATCATATGATTTTGGTAGGGTTATTTAGGCTAAAAGTGAGCTTAACAAAGAATGTCCTATAATAATATCCTAACCATCCAACCTTAGCCTATGCAAAGACCAACCAGCCAAGTTCTAGATTTTCAACACAATACTAAACTAAGTATTACACCTCACTCATTCATGGTAAATGACTTATATTCACCTTACTCCGCCCGGTTTACACATGGCTTAACAAGACTCCTCATGCTAATAAACTAAATGACATCAAAAGATCCATAGAAATTATGCATGCAGTCAAACATAGCTAATGCATCAAAAATTTTTTAAAATAGGTCAACTTTTTCAAAAATCAAAACTAGTGCATTTCTCATTGGCTGAGTACTCCTATGTTATTTTCTAATTCTAACAAAATTACAAAATAAAAATCCTAAACATGTCGGTTCTACTAGATATACGCCTGAGGGAAAATAAACACGGCAAGAAAAACCCTCGGATGAATCCAAAATCCCAAAATCACAAGTACATCTCCTCCCCTTTTTGAAAATTAATCTTCGTCCCCGAAGCATGAACTACAAGAACATAGGGAAGGGAACATACCTGTGACGCTCTAGGCACTCCTATTGTCCTGCAGGAGGTACTCCGCTGCAATCGTGGTGCTAGAGATGGCCGGCGCACTCATTGAAGTATCCATAGGGGAGTGGTTACCCTGCCGCAGTCTTGGCCACTTCTACGAGCTCGTGTCAATCGGGTTGAAGGTGGCTCACCCGAAGGGTCACCACCACCGGGTGCAAGATGGGGTTGAGTCATGGTGGAGCTGCCTGCTCCTCTAGCTCGTTCCTACAACTCTGACATATGTGCGTCATGAGTCTGCAGGCTCTCTCTGTTTGTGCTCGCTTGCGCTCTTTCCTTTTCTTTTTCCTCCTCTTCCTCAGACTCTCCACTCTAACATCCTCAAGCTCTTTTTTCCTTATCTCCACAGCGCTACCGTCGGCTCCTACCAAGCCGCCACCAATCTCCTCATCGAGCTCTACATCTAGGTCTGAAAGAGTGGGGTTGATATGACTACTACCGGTTGTCGTGATGACACTGCCACTTGGCTCCGAAGAGCCCCCAACTCCTCATGGAGACTGTTAGTGTCTGTCTGCTCCACCATGCGCACATTAAAATGGCTCTCAAATCCATCCAAGCAAGCATGTAGGGCCTGAGCTGCTTTATCTATCTCTGCTTTAACCCATGACTTTATGTTGTCCATCATAGCTTGAATTTTTCTGCTCACCATGGTCAATCATTTGGCCGGCTCGAGGAAGTCCCGAGGTACCCAAAAATATGCCCCTGCTGGAGTCTGAGTCTACAGGCTAGGTTGTGGTACAGCTGAAGTGCTAGGGAGCTGATTCTGAATGACCAACATTTGTAGCCGATGTCTCTCTTCTCCTGGAAAGGGGAGCCTTCACCCGTGCGCCCTCGCTGGCTTAACTGATGGAATTGAAAGTGGTAAGTCGGGCTCGTCTTACCGGGTTCATTTCATTCCAGATAAGGCCAATGCCTGCAATTCTCTAGCCTCCGATCAGACGCTCCTCACCCCGTCGTATTAGCACCCCTTCCTCTCGCATAGCCTGAATATAAGACTCGAGAATGGGATGGTAGTGCTCACCCCACCGCCCGGACCTCGTCTCTCCTCTATGATGATCCCCGGGATGTTGATAGGATAACGGGACATGAGGCATGCCACCAAAGCTGCTCTATCAGTATTCAATGTGTTGTCATTGACCATGGGTGGTAACCGATGGCGTACTAGTGTCCAGTAAGCTTTTTCTATGAAATTAGGTGAGTTTTTTGTCACATTCTTTCCACCAGTAACCTTACTCGGGCTTTCCTTATTCTCGCAATCACACCCGCCAACCATTGCAGCTACTCTTCCTGCAAGCCCAAATTCTTGATTCCGCTTCATTTTCTCCACCCTGTAATCATACTCAGGCATCATCCGTGTAGGAACGAACTGTGGTCCATATAGAACCCGAGAGATGGTCTGCTCTTGTATCTCTACTCGCCCTCGGATCAATACGCCCTCCAGTCGGGGCCGGCCTTATCTTCGCCCTCATTCGCCTTTTGCTCCATGGTGGCTAAATAGTTGGTGTAGAACTCCTGGACCAATTCTATGGTATACTAAGCTAGAGTCTTGGCCATCCACTCGAAACCATAGAAGTTGAATATCCGCTTCATATCCTCAACTCCATTAAGTGAGTTTGTGAGGATCCGCGGTTCTTCCCGGGATGCTCCGCCTTGGCTTAGCTTGGTGGTGAGAGAAATGCCCTTCTCATAAATCTCTAGCTCCCGACACTCTTCACTGACTGTGTGGTTCTCTTTGGATGGAGTCTGGCAGGAACATTAGGAGCTTCCTCTCCTGGATTCATTACGCCACTTGCCTCTCCGAATTGGGTCTCCTCGACTTTCGCATTTGAGTTGTTTCCCGACTCTGATTACCTTCTCTGCTCCCCTCTCAAACTGGGGAGATTGGGCAGATGTGGCAGTAGCTGCTTTGGCTTGTTCTTTTGCTTTTGCCCTAGTGGTTCTAGTTCCGTCAGTGTCCGAAGTATTTACCTGTAATCTCGATCAACCACTAAGGAGTTGCCTGCTGCCAGCCCGGACTCAGATGTTTCATCAAGTAATATTCTCTGCTGTTTCTTTTGGATGCTTTGCGCTTCATTTCCATTGTTCCTGTAGAGAAAAGAGTTAGAATTCCATATTTGATAAAGAAGAACTAGAAAAGAAAATTTTCAGATTCTCAACACGGGTCGACATTATGGGTTGTACCATGAAGGTATGACTTGTATGAAGTCCGAAAAACTCTGTGGCGTATTATTACGGCTCACAGGTATGACTCAGAATACGAAGGTACGACTCATACCTTGAGTCAGTCTGATAAAGACCCTTCACTACTATTTTCTCTGTATTTTTCCACGATTCGTGGTACATCCGTAGTTTCCATGATTCATAGGAAAGACTCTTCTGCCTCATCTGGCTCTGGCCCTGCTCGTATTGGGTACCAATGCTCAGTACCACTCGTAGTGGCAAACCACGAACCATACTGTGCTTCGTACAACTTTCTTGACTTATTCAATTTTTGTCTAGTTTGCAAGGGTTCTTTTTCACGATTTGGGTACTCAAATTTCCAAGGTCTAGGCATATCATTCACCTGATTAAACACTACTCATCCCTCCCCTTTTTAATCACTACCTATAACTCAAGTTTGAAATGCTTCAATGCACAAGTTCACCCTAAATATCTTGTTCTCCTGTAGTCGCATATACTCCAATAACATCCCTAATCATTGTATCTTTCAGATTTTTTTGAGCAAAACCCATGACTCATAGGATGCTGACGCTATGACCTTAAGAACTCAAGTTTTTTTCCGATATTCAATGCAATATCTACTTAGTGCTTCTTTCTTCGAATGATATTACAGAATATGGGTTGAGATGTACTATTTGAGCAAGAAATTGCTCGTAGATTCTTTTGCTTTTTTGAGTCAATGGCGTGAGGGATCAGAGGGTTGCCTGCTTTTGTTTAACAGGGAAAAAGGTAGTGATAGGTCTTGGGTTTAAAAGAAGAGAGGGGTAGATTTTAAAAATATGCTGAGTCGGGTGAATTTAAAGATTTTGACCCATCACGACTCGTACCACGAGTCGTAGGCTTCTCCATACCACTCGGGCCCTTGACCCGTAAGTTAAGTTTTGAAAAACTTACCTTAGAACTCATTAGTACATCCTACGACTCATACGAGGTAGGCATGTAGTTCGTATGATGACTCGTGTTGTTTCTTTTGAAATACATCTCTAAACCTCACCACTCCTCCTACGGCTCGTAAGCATGCTATCACGAGTGCCGTAGCGTGCTCGTTAAGCAAAGCCTGACTCATATTTTTGTTTTCCTGTAATACTGAGCATACATTAGTTTAATAACTTGGGTTGCCTCCCAAGAAGCGGTTGATTTAACGTCGTTACTACTCACATAGGTGGCTTAGTTACTCAGGCTTCACCAAGCCACCACTTGGGTTGCCTCCTAAGAAGCACCTGATTTAATGTCGTATGACGCAGTCTTTAATTACTCAAAATTCGTCAAGACTATATTCATCCTCTAGTACTGAGATTACACTGAATTCCTTCAGTTGCTGCATTGACCAACAGATGTTGAAAGTGACCTCTTCTTTATTTAGTCTAAACTTCAATTGGCCCACCTCCATATCTACTAGGTCCCTCCCAGGCCATAAGGAATGGTCACCCCAGAATGATGGGACCTCAATGTACCTCCCAATCCAAAATCACGAAGTCTGCTGGGAATATGAATTTGTCCACCTTAACCAAGACATCGAACAGAATCCCCACCGGCTTTTTCTGCGCTCTATCAGCCACGTAGCCGCATAGTGGTCGTTGTGGGGGCTCATAACCCCAATTTACGAATAATCGCCAAGGGAATCAAGTTGGTGCTTGCTCCCAGATCACAAAGTGCCTTTGCAAACTCAATATTACCAATAGTGCACGGTATAGTGAAAGCACTGGGTATTCGGCTATTGAGCAAGGACCCGTGTAGTTATGGCACTACAGTGATGTACATTGTCTATCGGCTCATAGCTTACATACCTCTTCTTTGTCACCAAGTCCTTCATAAACTTAGCATATCCCGACATCTATTCCAATGCCTCAACCAATGGCATGTTCACATACAGCTGCTTAAGCATTGAAAGGAATTTTTGGAACTTACCATTTTCCACCTTTTTCTTCATTCTTTGAGGGAACGTGGCGGTGGTCGCGATAGCTCGTGCACTTGAGTTGCTCCTTGATCAATGTCAGATGCTTTCTCCTCTATCGGGGCCTTTGGCAACTTAACATTCTTCCATCTCATAACTCTATCATTCTCCTCAATCATGCTCTCTTTCTTCCGTCAACTACAACCAGAAAAGGGGGGGTCAACTATGGTCTTACCACCTCTAGTCATCACCGCCATGCAGCGGCCATCATTCTTTGGGTTCTCGACGGTGTTGCTAGGTAGGTACCCTTGTCTAGGGTTCAGTGATGCCTTTACAGTTTCTCAAGATGTCAAGCCAATCTTCTTGATGGCGGTTGCATGGGATTCCACTCTCTGACCCATACTTGATATGTCACCACGGATCTCCTTTAATTGCTCATCAGTGGAGCTCACCTTTTTAGCATCTCGCCATCATGCTCTAACTTTGAATGCCTGGGCCTCTCGTGTGCATTAGAAGGCACATAAACTCAGTCCTACTCATTGCGGTAGCCATCATTTCTCCATTCTAGATCTCGCTCACGACTCGGCTCCTATCTCTGTACCCATTTCCTATTGTAGTTGTCTCCGTATTGGTTCCGACTTTGGCTTCAAAACCTTGGAAACCACCTGTCTTGTCCGCACGCTCATGCTGGGCTCAAAAACCCGCCACTTGGTTGTCTAGAAATTCTTGTTCTTCCCTCGAATCAGAGTGATCTGCTCCTCACTCCATTCCTGTGTCCTCACTGCATTTACCTTTGGCTCCTGCTCCCATAATGTTCTTGTAAGCAAATCCAACAATGTGCACACGTGAGCCAACTCCTGGTCACGTTTCTTCCACATACGTTGGTCTGCAAATAAACAACCAACATATGTGCTGACCATTGCATTTGCCTCCCTAGTATACCATGCCCTGTTTTTCTTGGTCACCCTGTCAAGGATAGTAGTAGCTTGCTCCCAGGTGTGACCTATCAATGCTCCTCCTGCCACCATGTCTGCAACAACTTTTGTGCTATTATTTAAAGACCTATAAAAAATTTCCAACAAACTGTCATCTGGGATCTTATGGTTTGGGCACTTTGTCAACTTCTTCTTGAACCTCGCCTCAGGTTTCATGAAGTGCCTCGGTCTTGAGTTGTCGAAAATATAGATCTCATCCTTTAGCTGCAACATTTTGGAGGGGGAAAGAATCTCTCCAAGAAGGCTTGCTTGCGCTCCCCTCCAGCTGGTTATGGAAGTCTTTGGGAAACTCTAATAACCATAAAGTGGCTTCCCCGATATAGAGAGAAGGGGAAAAGTCTCAGCCTAATGACATCTACTAACTCCGGGAAACCTGTACGCCTTTCATATTCCTACGAAGTTCATCAAGTGCAGGTTGGCGTCATCCACTTCATGACCACTGAACACCCCTTTCATGTTTAATAATTGAATCATGGTGCTCGTGGGATGTTGACCGCCCCAACAGGAAATGGTGCTGGCACAATTGCTCCAAACTTGACCCAAATTTATCAATGTCCGGGGTCCTCGTCATCGAAGAACTGAGGGGAAAGTCTATAACCTCTGTTGCCCCTCCTATGTCGACCAACATTAACTACCTCTTCTCTGACATCTTCCGCATCCTGAAGTGCAGTTTGCCAGTACCTGCCTAGCTTCTTCAAAGAATGCGGACATCTCTCTATTCCCGGTTTACCATTCTACGTAGTGTCCGTTCGATTTTGGGGTTCAACGGGAATCAGGAATTTACACTACCTGAGTCCTTGGCATCCACTGAAAACAACCTTGTGGGTATCAAAAACAAAAAGAAAACGTAACTAAGAAAATAACTACCAATAAGTCAAATACAAGAAAATAATCTAGTCTTAGCCGTATTCCCCGACAACGGCGCCACTTTTTGATAGCGCTCAAATCATACCTCCTACCGAAGTATAAGGACGTTGTCAAAGACTCCAACTAGAGGTTGGGGTCGAACCCATAGGGAATATGGAAGAGCTAGAATAAAGCCATTAAGTGAACTTGTTGGTAAGTTACCTCCAATTTGGGGGTTTAAATAAAACAATAATTAAAAACAATTAAGTTAAAATTTTGCTGAAATCAAGAATGAAAGATAGCTAGGGTTTTGTGATCTCCATGGGTTCATAACTGCTTCGGGTACACATATATGATCATCACCAATGCTTACTTGTAAAACTGATAACATTAGGTTCATCCAAAGGAATGGTTCGTCCCTATTGAATGTCTATACTCAATCACCGAAGTCGTCTCATGAGCAATTGCAACAACCGTTATCAATATGTCTCAAATTTAACTATCCTACGACCATAACTCAAGTTAAAACAATGATCACCAAGATCAAGGCTTTGTTGTAATACCTTTCCTAATCTCTACCTCTAGGCTCAAGAAAAAGAAAGTAAAGATTCGGGCAATTCCTAACGTTGTACACCACAAGAAATGTTTAAGCATGAAGAGAACACAATACAAGTGTTTTGGTATTGGTTTTGAATCACTTTTATGTAACCCTAGGTTGTTAATCCACCATGGTTCCCACAACCCTAGCTATGGAGGTTTTAGCCTCTCATAGTTGCAAGAATGTGATTTGCATTCATAATTAAATACATAACTCAATACTTACATGTCACGCCCGCCTTGGGAGGCATGACTGTCACCTGGTGCCCTACTAAGACCTGGACTGTCCGACTACTGAGCCTAAGCACTTCGTGCCGCTGGTTTAAACTTTGGGTTCATGGAACCAACGGGATATATAATGGATGTAAAACAGCTCTCCGCCGATTAGGCCTATAGCCACCTGTAAGACAACAACAGCTAACCAGAACAACAGTAGTATAAAGGAAACCTATTACCGACAAGGCCACCATGCCGACTAGTTTTCTACCGAGAACTCAATCAAAGCTAAACTATTTTAGAACAGCAAGGTCACCAACTACTAACTGGATAAGGCCCCACAAGGCCAACATAAACAACTAAAACATACGTACGACCTCACACGACCGCAATAACTAACAACAGGGAAACATGTAGTCTGCAAGCCTCTAAGAATACCGATGAGATGGTTGGGATTAGGCTCGGCCTACCTGTACTCGTATAATAAAATAAAATAGGTAGACCTCTGACTATCGAGCTCCGAGGATAGGAGATGATGACTCTGTGCTGGCTGGAATCACGAGGGGTCGACTTCTCGTGAGTACTTCTGTGCTAGTAATGTAGCGCTCCCAACCGGGCGCGCACCACTGGTACCGAAAAAGTATGTAAAGCAACCGAACATAATCAATATAAGAAAATACCGGTAGTTCCGACAATAAAATCGCCCTGGGCTGGCGGGATCTGAAAGAAGCTTTTATCTCGTACTGAAGGTAAGGTAGAAGCATATTTGTCGACGTGGTGTCCTGCTATCTATCAGCTAATAAATAACATGTATATACATATATAACATACAAGGACCTATACCATCCCCATAAGCCGGAAGGTGCCAACCAACACACAATCTATATACCCCTACCCAAGTCAAAACCATCCAAAAATAAATCACTCCACTCGCCTAATAACTATGAGCACCTATACCGGTCCCCTGGGTATGCATCTTGGGCTCTCTGGGCCCCTGACTATAACTGTATTCCGAGTCCGGGAGGACTACCGTAACTGTAAACTGTAAACTGTAATCTATATCTGTATTCCGTACTGCAATCCCCCGGGCGCAAGCGCGACAGGGTAAGCTATAATGCTATGCTGATCAGCCTGATATGGGGAATGCCGCATCCCATCTTCGTCCTACTGCGGACGACATGCCACTCCTGGGAGGACGCATCCTCACCCTCTCGGGCGGGCGAGTCGCCATGATTTGGCTAACCCCGGGGCGGTGGCAAGGAAGCTCTAAGGGTGCCTCATAGAACAAACAGGTCTCAACAAACACACCGCATAACAAGCATGTTCGATCTGAAAATACTATCCGTATTCTGATTTCTAATTCTAAAACTTTTTCGCATTAAATCCCGATTTCATACCGAGCTATACTCGTATCTGGAAATATTATCTCGACGGTCTTATATTGCTTTAATAACTTTTATTCTCAATACAAATTAATATAAAACATGCTTGATGAATTCATACTGGACTCAATTCTCGACTTCTAGGTTCCTTCTTCTAGACTTTAGTTTGTTCACTATATCGGGATTGCTATCTTACCGAAGAACTAGCTTTACATACCCGTTTCACTTCCTACCTAATCGACGTAATTGATCAATATTCCTCTATTTCTCCAACTGCATCCATATAAATATCAATTAGAATTTCAAATACATTAATATTCTGAGAGAAAATATCACTTTTAATATATATATATAGTTTCAAACTTTGACTTATCAAAACAGCCGAAAACTCGCTATTTCTCGAAAGTCTAGAAGGGAGTAAAGGCCCACTTTAGGGCTAGGGGCATATTGACACTAATTTGGAGCAATTCCACTTACCTTAGCTCGGTAGGAAGATGATTCACCGATCGAATTTCACGAAGTTAACTCCGCTGAATGTTCTCTCGTGCTTTATACTTCGGTACCGGTTAATTTGAGTTTGGACCGCGTTTGACGTTGTAATCGGATGAATCTTTATATTGAAACCTCATCCCTTACTATTTCTGTTCGTGTTTACAAGAAAATATCAGATGAATTATTTTAAAACGAAGTGGGGCGTTATATACTTGGGACTCTAAGTCGTACTGTCGAATGCGATTTATAAGTCGCATTTGCCTTGCAACGCGCCAACTTGGCGCTTGTCCGGTCTCTCCCGGGCCCTTTTTCTGCACGTATGATATTCTGAAACTCGTCCTCAACATGCGAATAGGCCATCTACATGTTAAAAATTTACGAGGTGTAACATCCGCCCCCTTAAGAACATTCGTCCGGAATGTAAACTTCTACTTGCAAAATTTCAACTTATTTGACTTAGTTTAGAAAAATTTCGGCAGAGTCTCCCCTGTAATATGGACTATCCCAAAAATCCTGAAACACAGAAAAGTCCAATACAAGTACTCCACACAACACTAGTATTCATTACATAAGCCACTATTCAGACCTCGGACATCCTGAACCGGGATAATTAGAGGGGTCTCCTATATATTTTCAGCAGACACATGGAAATCTGGATGAACAGACTCTAATGCTGGAGGTAAGTTCAACTGTATGCCACTTGGCCTATTCTTGACGAATCTCGATATGCCTAACAAATCTCGGCTGATCTTGCCTTTCTTGCCGAATCTCATCACCCCTTTCATTGGAGAGACTTTCAAGAATACCCAGTCATTCACATTAAATTCCAAGTTTCTACGCCGCACGTCAGCATACGATTTCTGGCGGCTCTGAGCAGTCAGTAGGCGTTCTCTGATAAGCTTTACCTTTTCCTCTGACTGATGAATGATATCTAGCCCAATCAATGCCGATTCTCCTACTTCAAACCAACCGGCTGGAGATCTACCTCTCCTCCCATACAACGCTTCATAAGGCGCCATCTGAATAGCTGAATGGTAACTGTTATTATAGGCGAACTCAATGAGCGGTAGACGCTCATCCTGCTACCTTCATACCCAATACATGCGTTATGCCCTCGCCCATCCTGCTCCGAGATGAAAAGTTGTGCTCTGCTGTGCTAATATGTGTTCCTGTGCATCTCTGAAATGATCGCCAAAACTTAGCTGTAAATTACGCCCCTCTGCCGGAGATAATAGATACTAGGACACCATGCAGTTTGACTAATCCTCTCGATATACAACAAAGATCATCTTCGACAGAGAAAGTAGCCCTTACTGACAGAAGATGGGCTGATTTTTATCAGTCCACAACAATTATCCAAATCGAAGTCATATCTCCGCCTGGTCTCTGGTGTTCCACTTTACTTGTTGGTAGTTAGAACACTGGGCTACAAATTCTCGCTATCCCCTTTTTTCATTCCCGGTCACACAAATAGATCTCTTCACATCATGGCACATCTTGTCGAATCGGAAGAAGAGAATAATGGCATAGTGTACTTTCGCCCAATCT
This sequence comes from Datura stramonium, assembly GCA_018107945.1. Lineage (NCBI taxonomy): Eukaryota > Viridiplantae > Streptophyta > Magnoliopsida > Solanales > Solanaceae > Datura > Datura stramonium. The sequence continues at coordinate 27,784 of JACEIK010001803.1, read as the reverse complement.
GCTGGCGAAGCCCTGTAACACCTGGAACACAAAGGCGGCCTTTACATCGCAAACACTTCATCCTCGCTTACTTGAAAAATTTGACACTTTTCCTTGCTGAACTCTGTCTTTAAGTCGAACCAGGTCAAGATCTTTATACTGCCATTCTTTTACTTCCACAACCAACGACGACACTGCGGTGTTCGACACGCTCTTGTCCTCTCTGTTTCTGCTACATGAATGGCTAAACTGCTAGCTAGTAATTCCCGTTAATTTCCTTCCGCAGCCCGGCAGGGTACGCCAAATCCCCTATAGATTTATGGCTAAGGTCGTTTGTTATATTGTCCCTTCTTCTTAATTGATACAAAATATTCACATTTAGAGAACTTCCGACATAAAATTGACGGTCATAATCGTTTATTATACGTGAGAAACCGACAAGTAATCTATCTGTATAGCTAGAGCTTATCTGGGCCTTCCGTCGCATGCTAATGCTACTTGCTGCTGGGATAATCTGTATGACTGTCTGCACACCATGTGCACATATCCGACCAGAGGATCCTGATAGATCATGATTCTAATAATCGGTTGAATAATCGTGGAATAACCGAATAGCCGGGTTGAATGACCCGAATGCTGCAGTAGTCTAACAATGCTCTAAAATGTCCTACTCGAACATCTGTAGCTCATGCATAATTGCGGAGTTGGGTGGACAGTTAACTGCTTTGTTATTCTAGTTGAACAACTGTAGAGCTGGGCTTAGTCGGGCTTACTCCCAGGCGATCACCCCGACCTTCATAGGAAACCTACCAATTTCCTTGTATTAGTAAACACTGTGGTAGCAGAATACTACCAATTCCTTATGCCTGGTTCGTATCCACTCGGATCTATACGCTGTTCTTGGAAATTCTTGGTCTTATGAGCTATTATGTAAAGACTGGCCTCTCCTAGGACTCTGTATCCGAATATCTTATGAGAACTACCGAGGTACTTGTCCGTCATCGACACCGATGTGGACTCCCTCCTTGGGGTATCCACGGTTTATCTGACTAGACGGTTAGCTGACTTGCAGAGGGTTCTACATGATAACTGCTAGGTAGACTAAGGCTGACTCTCACCTACAAGACTGGGAAAGCAATGTACCTAATTACTTAACATGTTGGAGAACTCGTGTGTTACCAACCTCTGAAATATGCTTAGTCGGTTTTTATCCCTGGTTCTGGCATATGCGATCACATTAATGATCATTAGGGATGCCCCCATCAATACAGTTGCTAGCTGGTCGTTAGACCGTCTAATCTCGCCCGTATCATCTAACTACCTGATTCAGAGACTACTAACTCTTTGTGAGCTTCTGAGGTCTAGATCCGGCAACAAGCATGTAAGTCCATTAACTCAATAAACTGGGAATTGAGAAAGTTTCTATGGCTTCATACGTGAATCACACTTACCTGCCCCTTTCTTGGCGAGGGGTCCTGCAGTACGATCTACCTGTGTGACTGTAGCCCCTATTGGCAGTTACCACAAAAGATATCTGGTATGTGTATTTAAACATATCAACAACTATGTACCTTACATACTGGATTTTTGTAGTAATGTAATTCTGACATGTTTTTACTAAATTTCATACTGCACATGATATACTGCTTCTACAATCTAATAATATCTCCTGTCCCCTCTTACCATTTCATTGATTTTTCATCCCATTCCGGAAGCAACAACCACACGTATTTTAGCTATGATCTGCTATTCAAAATTTCGCCACTCTTACAACGTGGGGTCAACATCCGAACCTTATGGCCTTACTTGGTATTATATTAAGGCCCGTGACTGTCTGCTGGGCCTGACTCCAGGCCGCACTGATTAGAGTCTCTGTGTCGGCAGTCTCTTAACTTCCCCTAGGCGGACATACCGTAACATTCCGGACTATAAGCTAATGCCTCTTAGCCGTCAAGACGGTGTTTAGTCCTTAATACACGATGTTCTCTCAATCTGGTGGTGATTCTAATTTCCCCTCAAAATATGGTATTCTAATTTCTTCTCCTTATCTTGCTTAAGCTGAGCTCTGGGGTTCAAGGTACCTACCTTACATTGACAATAAGGTTACTGGTCAAGCCTCAGCCTATACTTCTTCTGGCTTGCAGTCGGACCCATCTCGATTCATATGATTCCCCTACTGATATCACAACTGAAATCATAATTATTATCTTGCAGGTATATCTCGCCGTTATTAGTGTGTTATGGCGGACTCAGCCTTTTTAGGACTCGAACTTAACTATTGCTAGGAGTTCATCATTGAAAGGTCCTTTACACCCTCCAAAAAGCTAATAGTCTTACTCACTCTTGACTTATTACTCGTGAGGGTCTGCACAACTTACGTAATCATAGGGGCTCCTACTCCTTCTAACACTTTCTGGAATCAATTAATCCGTCTTTACTTACTGTTTGACTTGGGCAACACGCTCAATCCATATGTCCTTTTCTATACTGGAATCAAAACTAAGAGGTAAACTTATCATAGCCGAAACAAAACATGGAATCGTACTACATCTGAAAGGATGGAGGTGGGGAATCCTACATTTCCTCTGTTTCTCACACCTATTTGATAATCTAATATTGTCTATCATCTAATCAGATCTATATATTTAACAAATAAAATCAACTCATTTATACGCTATTCTTCTGACTTCCTACTCTGGAAGCTATCGACATATACCGGGGATGGTACCGATAAAGGTATCACATTGGGGAGGTCCCCCTACCTCCTCCTGCTGCTGTAGTTACCTTGTAACTGGCTGGTGCCCTCTCCCGTTAAGCATCTGGATCTTCTTCCTGTGATAGGATATCACTGATCTGCTTGTATATGTATTCAAAGAGTATGATGTTTTAGGGACTCAACCCTATACGGTACCGCTCTATAGCACATGAATGAGAGAAAGAGTAACCATCATGTCATGCCTTGCAGCCTCCTGCCTATAGTATGTGGTGCAAACACATCCATAGACAAGACTCTACTTAGCACGGCTTGCAGACTCCCTGGGATACGACCTGCTCTGATAATAAGTTTGTCACGCCCGGGAGGCATGACTGGAACCCAGCCCTACTAAGACTTGGATCGGGCTGACTACTGAGCCTAAGCACTTCTCGGGGTGCCGGGATGGCTCTAACTCTGGGTTCATGGAACCAACGGGCTATATAACGGCTGTAAAACAGCTTCCGGCTGATTAGGCCTATAGCCACCTGTAAGACAACAACAGCTAACCAGAACAACAGTAGTATAAAAGGAACCTATGCGGGCCGACAAGGCCACTATGCTGACTAGTTTTCACTGAGAACTGAATCAGAAGCTAAACTACTCTGTGACCGGCAAGGTCACACTGGGATAAGGCCCTACACGGCCAACATAAACAACTAAACATACGCACGACCTCACACGATCAAGTAATAACTAACCATAGGGAAACATGGCCCTGCAAGCCTCTAAGAATACCGATGAGATGGTCGGGAGGGGCCCCGGTCCTACCCAGACAGGCGGGTCAAAATAAAATAGGAGTAGACCTCTGACTATCGAGCTCCGAGTGATAGAAGCTGATGACTCTGTGCTGGCTGTAATCACGAGGGTCGGCTCGTCTGTGAGTACCTGCAGGCAGTAATGCAAATACCCACCGGGCGCGCATTTTCACTGTACCAGTATGTAAAGTAAACTGAACATAACAATATAATAATACCGTAGTTCTAACAACAGAAAGTAGCTGAAACCGGCCCGGGCTGGCGGGATCTGAAATAAGCTTATCTATACTGAAGGTAAGGTAGAAGCACACCTGTCGACGTGGTGTCCTGCTATCTATCAGCTAATAAATAACATGTATATACATATATAACATACACAGGACCCATACCAGCCCCCATAAGCCGGAAGGTTCCATCCAACACACAATCTATATACCCCTACCTGGTCAAAACTATCCAAAAATAAATCACTCCACTCGCATACTAACTACGAGCACCTCTACCGCCCCTGGTAGCCTGGGCTCTCTAGGCCCCTCGACTATAACTGTATCTCAATTCGGGAGGACTCCTATAACTGAAACCTGTAATCTGTATCTGTATCTGTATCCGTAATTCGCCCTGGGCGCAAGCGCTCGACAAGGTAAGCTATAATGCTATGCTGATCAGCTTGATATGGGGAATGCTGCATCCCATCTTCACCCTATCATAGACTTTGACATGCCACTCCTTGGAGTGATGCATCCTCACCGCGGGCGAGTCGACACAACTATTAACCCTGGGGCGGCAAGGAAGCTCTAAGGGTGCCCACATAGCACAAACAGGTCTCAACAAACAATAATCACGTATAACAAGTAAGTTCGATCTGAAAATACTATCCGTATTCTGATTTCTAATTCTGAACTTTTTTTCTCGCATTAACCGATTCTCATACCGAGCTATACTGCATTTGAAATATTATGCGACGGTCTGATATTGCTTACTAACTTTTGCCCTGAATCAAATAATTAATATAAAACATGCCTGCTGAATTCATACTGAACTCACTCGACTTCTCTAGGTTCCTTCTTCTAGACTTTACTTTGTTTACTATAATGGGATTTCTATCTTGCTGAAGAACTAGCTTTATACACTCTCCGTTTCTGATTTCCCGGCCTAATTGACGTAATTCGGTCAATATTCCGCTATTCCTTCCAACTGCATCCATATAAATATCAATTAGGACTAAATACATTAATATTCTTAGAGAAAATGTCACTTTTAATATATATATATAGCTCAAACTTTGACTTATCGGAAAACAGCCGAAAACTCGCTATTTCTCGAAAGTCCAGAAGGGAGAAATATTCACTTTAGGGCTAGGAGCATATTGACACTAATTTGGAGAAATTCCACTTACCTTAGCTCGATAGGACGACGATTCGCTGACCGAATTTCAAGAAACTAACTCCGGCAGGAATGTTCTTCGTAGCTTTATACTGCACTGCTAATTTGAGTTTGGACCGCGTTTGATGGCGAATCGGATGAATTCTTATATCTAAACCTCGTTGCTTACTGTTTCCTCGTTTCGTGTTTGCTGAAGAAAATATCAGATGAATGATTTTAAAACGAAGTGGGGTTTTATATACTTGGTACCTCTAAGTCGCATTCGTCGAATGCGATTTATAAGTCGCATTTGCCTTGCGACGCTCCGACTTGGCGCTTGTTCGGTCTCTCCTCGGGCCCTTTCTCACGTATGGTATCTAAAATCCTTAACCAACATGCGAATAAGCCATCCACATGCTACAATTTATGGGTGTAACATTATAATTATGGATGAGAGAAAACTTTGTGCATAATCCAGCAAAATACTCACAACAAAATCTGGAGGATCAAGAGAAAGTCAAGAAAGATTGATCACAAGTCAATCAAATTGATTCAACAGCCCTCTAATGTTAACTAACTCATACTAATCTGTTCTAATTCATTCTAATAAAAATAAAACATAAAATGTAGGTGTATACAAATATAAAAATCCTTTTCCTAGGCTAACAGGGTGAATTTTCATAACTGAAGTCGTCTATGTCACTTCACCGCTCTACAACCCCTAACAATGTATGGGTCGTACCGCTTCCCGTATATCATTGGTTGAGAACTAAAATTTGGCTAAGTGTTGGACCTTTGGTATGACTTGTACATGCTTCCTACGAGTCATACTGTACTTCTTGAATTTGAGACTTTGAAATTTTTCTAAAGTTCTTCACAAATGCTATGGTATGACTCGTACCTGATGCCACGATTCGTACTATCTATCCGTATCAGAGTCAGCCTCTTTGTGCAAGTCTTTTTGAATCTTTCATCCACTTCCTCACTAAGGCTCATACAAGCATTGTAATGACTCGTAATTGCAGCTGTATGCTGCACTCTTCATCCTTAGCCTTCTGAAACTTCTCACGATTTGCAGTACGACTCGTAGTACCATCCTACGGCTTGTACTGAAAATTGTGACTTAAGCCTATATTTTCTTGCATTTCCCTCAGGCTATCTTTTGGCGCTGCTCTTTCTCCAACACATATTTATCTTGTAACTAGAGAAAAAATGCCTTATATCCTTATAAATATACCTAAGTCCATAGTATTTTATTAGTTTTGGGCGTCGAAAGTGCTGTAAACTCACAACACATCAATTGCTTGGACCAATCCGGTGCAATGATGATAGGGGCTGATATAAGCTTCTCCTTCAAATCAAGGAATGCCTTCATGCATGCATCATTAAAATAAAACTTGGCATCCTTCTCTAACAGCCGAAACAATGGGTGAGCTACTTTGGAAAAATTCTTGATGAACCGAAGATAAAAGCCTGCATGACCCAAGAAACTTCTTATGCCTTTTAGTATTTGGAAGGGGTCATGTGAGAGATGGCTTCAATCTTTGCTTGGTCCACTTCTATTCCCTTTTTCAAATTTTTATGCCCTAACACAATGCCTTCTTTCACCATAAAGTGGCATTTCTCCCAATTCAGAACCAAATTTGTTTCTTCACACTTTTTTAATAAATCACTCAAGTGAGGCAAACAATTATTGCATAAATTTCCCTACCACGAAAAATCGTCCACTTGAAACTTCCATGGTATCTTCCACCATGTGTGAGAAAATTGATATCATGCATCTGAAAGTGGCTGGGGCATTACAAAGCCCAAATTGCATTCTCTTAAATGCGAACATCCTGTAGGAGCATGTAAAGGTTGTCTTCTCTTGGTCTTCCGTGGAAATTGTAATTTTAATAAACCCCAATATCTATCCAAAAGAAGTGATATTCTTTTTCGGTTAGTCAATAAAACATTTGGTCAATAAATGGGACCAGGAATGATCCTTCTTGGTCAATGAGTTCAATTTTTATAATCCATAGACACCCTCCATCAGCTGATTGGCCTCTGTAACTATCAGTTCATCCTTGTCATTTGGAAACCACGGTGATCCTTCCTTCTTTGGCTCATATTGAATCAAACTCACCTAATTACTATTAGCTATTAGATACGTAACCCCGCATCCAACCACTTAATAATCTCTTCTTGATCACCTTTTTGTATAGGTGGATTCAAACGTCTTTAATGCTCAATGGAGGGATTACAATTTTCTAGGAGGTTGATTTTATGAGTATAAATGCCCGGAGGTATGCCAATTATGTTGGCAATAGTCCACCTGAAAGTGCCCAATGTGCTTCCTCAAAACTATAAAAGTGCCTCTACTTGCCGCCGTTAGCTTAGCCGAGACACTGCTGTAAAGTTTCATTTGAACAAATATAGGCATATTTCAAATGAAAAGGTAGCGGTTTGAGCTCAAACAATGGTGGTTCAATGATTGAAGGCTGCGATGGCGAAGTTTTCTGATTTTTCGTATCATAGTCAAGCTTCTTCAAGATAAGAGTAGGACCTAAACCCTCTATAGCATGAAATGCTTCTTCTAACCCTTCACTGCTTTTACCAATGTTATTTAAGATAATGGCTTCTATGAATCCTTGAACAGTATCTCCTTAATATTTTGCTCTATGTCTTCCTTATCAACATCTTTTGGACTTGGAGTGACATTTTTCATGAGAAATTCTTTTCCTTCATACTCATCTTCGATATCATTTGAAAGGCTAGATGGTTCATCCTGTCTTCCAGATGTCTGATAGATATGTTTTCATGATCTTTCACCGCTTGAGTGAGCTCTAAAGGACTACCCTTTCAACTTTCGGATCCTCGAGTTAGTGGAGAGAACCCATTCCAATACTATTTCAAGCATGCCTTCGATTTTCAAGTGTGAGGATCTCTCACTCTCCTAACTTCTCAACTCAGCTATATTTTAATAGTTTCGACCTTGATTCTCATCATGGGGATGCCAAAAGCCTTTGGAATGCACTCAATTGTAATACCCTGTAAGTGCGTAAGCTTAGACTTGGGATTTGAAATGAAAAGCAGCAGAAAATCTGAGATTCCTTCTCAAAACGACTTGTTGTGTGGGTCGTTGGTGGGTCTAACGACCCATTGGATGTGCTCGTGGTGAGAACCTGCAGAATTGGACTTGGGAGTAATGGGTCTAGGAACGACTCGTTGTTTGGATGTAAACAGGTCATTGTGAAGGTGGTCTTGGTCAAAGAAGGCTAGCACGAGTCATGGGACTACTCATTATTCTAAACAATGAGTCGTTGTATGTGCCCGTTGGGAGGATTTTTAGGATGGGAGTAATGGTGATAACGGCTGGCAACGACGAGTCATTGGAGCTGGTAACAACTCATCCTATCCGGTTGTGGTAGAAGACCTAAGATAGGAAATAGGGATGAGACAATGAGTGAAGTAACGGGTCGTGAGAGCAAGGGACGACCCGTTGTTGGTCGCTGCTTCGAACAATAGCTATTTTCCCGCGAGTTTAGTAAGGGAAAATCCATAACTTCCAAGCCCCTAAGTCCTATACAACATCGTTTTAAGCTTAGAAAAGGGTGTTTTAATAGGGCTAAACTCATTCAAAACCCATCTTCCCATGCATGCAACCTAGAGGTTTCTAAGGTTGATCAAGCTAGGGATTCATCAAGTTCATCGCCAAAATCCATTGGGCTTTTAAGAGATTTTGTGAAATCAGATCTTCTCAGGTATATAGGGTTATGAATGGGTATTCATCCACATCCATGCCCAATCCCTCTTAATTCATGAAATTCTAGTTGATAAATCTATGGGGATATTAACCCAATATGTAGAATTCTCTAAGTATCAATCATGTGTATGATCTAAGCATGTTTCTAATATTGAATTATGATTAATGGGCATATTTTACATTGTTTTCAATTACAAATTATGTTTTCAAGTTTTACAAATTATAATGCCCATCCATGAAAGTTCATGAAAAGTTGAGATCTGTGATAAATGTATTCAAGCATGATGAGATGCATGTGATGAAAGTATGGTTTTGAATTACCCATATTCATGTTCATGTTTTTGAATAATCAAGCCCATGTCAAGCATGTTAAGTATTGGCAAGCCCATATGATCAAGTATGTGTCATGATTTATCTAAAGTTCATGTTATTATCTTACAACATGGTTTTGGAGTCTAGACTCCCACTATTTTCATCTTGTGGTATGGTTTGAGCCAAGGCTTCTCATGTTATGATTTCAAATTTATGCATATTTGTTATGAGTCAGCTTCATCACTAGACGATGGTTCAGCTTCATTGAAAATGATAGAGAACATATCCATATTTTTAGGAGTTGTGTCTAGCACCGAGTAAGCCTAGGGTCAGTCAATTCTATGTCGTAGAACTACATGTCGACATACGTATGCTCAAATTATTGGGACCTCCATTTTGAGCTTCCCCTGCCTCCTAGGGACTTTAGATTGGATATCGATATCATGGTAGCGTCCTTAGCCCCCGACAAGGTTGGACAACTCGCCTACTTAAGTGTATTAGTCGGGACCACATAATCTTTGTTAAAATGTCGGTTATATGATGAGCGCTCCCATTGTTTCTCATGATTTCAGTTATGTATGTTCATAAGTCAGGATATTATGTTTTCAACAAGTTTGACCCAAATATTCGGTTTTACTTATGATTATCAGTTTTCAGCTTTGGGTCATTCGATTCATTTATGTTTAAATCACGTTTTTAGATAATAACATGCAAGCCCTACTCTCAGACTCTTATGATTAAATGTTTTATGTTATGCATGATTTCTGATTTTATTTACTTAGCTATTTTATTTACCTTATATACTCGGTATATTCCACGACGACCGTATACTCTATACTCGTATCGTTTCTTGGGCGATACAAAGCTCGGATATTCAGGTTCAGCCCTGCAGCAGCCAGACTCGGGTATTAGCATCTCCTGTGTCCTAGTTGGTGAGTTCTCATCTTCTGAGGGCTTTTTATTAGTTGTATTGAGTATTTTTAGTTTCAGACTATAGTGAGTAAGTTAAGTGTCTTGTCCTATCAACTCGCCCGCATAGTAGAGGCTTTTCAGACATAACATGAATTCAGTTTTAGCTGTGTGTTGTGTATTCAGATGTTACGATATTTCCAGATTTCCGCTTGATTATGTTGAATTCAGATATCATGTTCATGCCATGGGTCGAGTTGAGCCCGAGGTCTTTGTCCCGTGGCTCGATCTGAGCCTATGTTTGGGTGATGACATTGATACCCCAGATGAGATCCCTTCATACACATTGCTATCAGCCCAATTTGAGTCAGCTGGCTTTTACCAACGTAGCGTCTCTTTCTTCCTCCTTTTTTCATATTTCATTTATCCATTGAGAAGAATTTGCACATAAAGATGCCTCGGTGTCTTTAGTAGCCATGCAAGATGGCTCATTTTCATACATCTAAGCAAACAGCAAAACACAAAAACAACGTAAAAACTTACACAAGATGCATATAAAATTTGAATTACTAAACAATTAATGGCAATCAAAACTCAACTTCCCAACGACGTTATTTTTTGATAACGCTAAAAAAATCTCTCCTGGTTAAGATAGGTGGCCGTAGTCGTTGTCAAAATAAAATACCCGATGGGTGTCGGGGGCCGAATCCCACAAGAAATTGAGTCAAAAAGTTATAAACTAACTCAAACTAGAATGCGTCATTGTTTAATATTTGGAAACTAAAATTGGGGGAAAAGGGAAAAAAATATTAAATTCAAATTTATGAAATGAGATTAAGCAAATGATGAAAGAGGGCTAGGAATGTGCGATAGATAAAGTGCTAACTAGATTGGGATTGATTCAATTGCCTTAACTTAAATTTCTAGCATGGATAGCATGGATGTATACATTTTTTATTTTTCAACCACAAGGATGTGTTTTTCTTGAATTTTATCAAATCCCAAGGTCACAATGAATTAATCAACCACAAAGCTTGAGGAAGGGTCAAACTATCTCTAGCCTCAATCATTTAATGGAGTGGAGATGTGGGTTTTGACTATCTCTATCTCAACCACACACATATACACTCCAAATCCTCACTATTACCTCATCCAAATTTTACTCTTCTTTCTCAAGCTTAAGCAAGAGAAGTAAACTAAACTATTGTTTGCAACCACTAATTTTTTCAAATAAAATCTATAGGAAATAATAAATTCACATGCTATAAATTGAATTTAAGAACAATCTATCAACACCCAATCAAGTTTGAACACCCATCAAGCACAATACCCTTAGCTAGCAATTTAGCTACTCATTAATGGAGATTGAGATTATACCAATGGAAAAATCATTAAAAACTATCATATTGATTAACTAAATTAAGCTTTAAAAAATCTGCAATAATCGTGTACTTAGCTCAAAATAGTGACAAAGAAGAAGAAGAACAATGTACGTCACTCTTCTCTCACTACTTTCTCTACAATTCAATGCTAAGCTATCATGTGTTATGATATAGGTGTGTACAATTGGTGTAAATTCTGCACATTTCCTTTGGCACAGTTTTTCACATTTTCCCTTGGAAGCTTCTTAAGTGCACTTGTGCCTCAGCTAGATGATTTTACCCTTGTTAGTGTGCTTCTTGTCATTTGAGAGGCACTCTATTTTCATAGGTGCCTATCCGCTGAAGCTGCAACTGTTTTCAGGTCGGGGCAGCTTTATTCCAGAGCGGATTGCATTTGTACCTCGCATGTCGCAGTTCACTTCATCTTCTTCTAGTGTTTCTCGGCGTTTGCACCTGCGTTTGGCATGTGCCATTGTGCGGAACGCATGCCTCTTACTTCCAGTAGAGTGCCTTTGTTCTCACCCTTTGTTTTTCTTGTCTAAGTTCAATACCTGCAAAATAAAAAAGAAAGGTATAAAACCTTCCTAATTAATGTAAAAATAAAGCAAAGCTCATGTTAAAAGCTTCAATGAGTTGGTGCATTACTAACTCATTAGGAGGGGGAAGGGAGAGGGGGGAATAAAGAAAGGAGCAAAGAAGAAGAAAGAGGAAGGTATCTTCTAGAAAGAATATGTCTACAATGGGAGCTAGAGTTAGGGGCGGGTATCCGCTTTTCGGTTCGATTTTTTAAATTTCGGGTTCAGTTTTTATGGTTTTAGTTTTTTCATGTAGTGTAGCCGAACACCGAACCAACTAATTTGGTTCGGTTCGGTTCGGTTCGATTCTTCTAATTCGGTTTTTTCGGTTATGGGCCCACTAATGGGCTATTTTTTAACTTACAAAATGAGCTACTTTTTAATTAAAAATGAGTTGTTTATCTTTTAAATTCAAAATAAATTATTTTATGTTTGAATTTTAAAGTTTAATTCAACTAAGCTTAATTTTAACTTTTTAAATAAAGAAAATAGCGGATCAATTGATTTACATTTAGTAGTACATAAATAACATTTGGAATTTTGATAATAAATTTTCTCATATGCTTAATATCCTTATAACAAAACCAATAAAAAGTTAAGGGTCTTTTAAGATTTCAATAATCTATGGTCCCTAATTTTTTGTTAAATAAATATTATATATTTCATTTTTCTTTCAAAACATATTAATAATAGTAAGAATTTTCTTAACATGCTAAAACTATTATAAAATTTGTTATTTTTTTTATTTTTTTTATTTTTTTTAGTTATTTATTAATTTGAAATTAAAGATTTGATTTTTTTATATTTTTGAAATTAAGTTATAATTTTTTTAAATGTAAAATTTCGGTTAAACAGAAAAACTGAAAACCAAAATTTTAAAACTGAAACCGGGAATCGAACCGAAATTTAAAAACTGAAACTGAATCGAAAACCAAAAAAACGGGAATTAGTTCGGTTCGGTTCGGTTATTCGATTTTCGGTTTTTATGCCCACCCCTAGCTAGAGTAGAAGCAAAAGAAGTATTAGAGGAAGGAGAATTGGAGAAGGAATCAGAGGTAAAGAACATTCACAAGAAAGTGAAAAAAGAAGGGGAAGCAAGGATTAGAAGTGAAGATCCAAATAACCTAGCCGTAGTAGTGGCATCTTATCTACTCTGATCTCTTAACCGATACTACTAGAGGTAGTGTAGAAGGGAATCCATTAGTAGACAATGGGAATATTTCAAAGACTGATATAATAACACAGAAAGTCCGATAGGTTTATTTGGAAAAGAAAAAAGTCCCCCACAAAGATACTTCATTAATTGGTAACCTACACTGCTACAGGGGCACATGCATATTAAGATAAAATAGAAGTAGATAAGGAAGAGAATGATATTCAGATTAAGCTTCACAAGATTAAAGATACAAACTTGTCTTCTAAATCACTGAGAAGAGGTGCACAAAAGAGGAAGAGACAAGGACTATATACAACAACCTACCAGAGTTGTTCCAAAAAGAGAAATCAATAAATCTAATGTTAAACATGTATAAAGCATTCATTTGAAATATTAGATCAGTCAGGATTCAACAAGTCTTTCATAGGCTTTCAATGTTACACAGATATCACAAGTTCTTCTTAGTAGAACTTCTAGAACCCTTTCACCTATCTAGACTCATTGATAAGTATAAAAGCAAATTGGTAATGGCCAAAGTAGGTGTCAACATAATTTTTTTTAAGGAGCATATTAATATAGAAGTGATTATAGACATAGAACAGCAAATCACTTTTAATATCACTTCAAGAGTCCAACAACAATACTCTGATTACAATATTAGTTTATGCTAAATATAATAAAAACGAGAGATTAACTCTTTTGGACAACATATACTAAATAGCCTTAAATATGATTCACTTTTGGTTGGTAGGAGGAGACTTTAATGTGATTTTAAATGAAGAGGAGAAAATTGTGGGCAATCCAGTAAGACCTCAAGATTATGAGGACTTTACATTTTGCATTAATTCAAGTGAATTATCTGAGATAAGATCAAAGGCAGTCCTTTCACATGGTGGAACGATAGAGTAAGAAATGACTGTATAGTTGAAAGATTGAATAGAATTATTATTAATCATAAATCGAGAACTGGTTGGGATAATATAGAAGTTGACCACTTGATGATCATGATCAATCATGCACCTCTATTAATCACAATCGAGAATCAAACGCAGATTGGATTTAAGCCTTTAAAATTTTTAGCTTTTTTTACGGATCATCTAGAATTTCTAAAAGTTGTGGAAGATAAATGAAAAATCAGATATTGATGGAAATCCTTGTTATATCTTCAAACAGAAGTTGAAAAGGGGTCAAATGAGCACTATCTAAATGGAGTTGAGTGGCTTTTGGGGATATATTCTAGCAATTGATCATAAGAGAAGAAATTGTCAAGCTCAAAGAATAATTGTTTGAAAAATATCCTAGTTCTATAGCCTTTTGTAATAGAGATCATAAAGGAGATCTCATCTATGGGGAAGCATAAATTATTCCTAACAACACAAGCTTATGTGCAAAATCAAAAGCAATCCAGGAAGGATAATGCATTGTGGCTAAAAATCACCTTTTGCTCTAATAATGGAAACAAGCTCTTTAGTCATGAAAAGGTATTGATAAGGAATTGACTTTTCATGGAGAAATAAGTATTAATGTAGTAGACAGAAGAATGGAGAAGAAAAGGAGATGTACAGATTTGTCATGTATTGAGAGAAGACAACCAACTGACAGATTATTTAACTAGAAGTGTGTTCACTTGCATTTTCATAAAATATAATAATTTTTAGGAATTACCAACAGAATCCAAAAAACTAATTAACATAGACAGAAACAAATTTCAAGTTTAAGGTTTAAAGCGTATAAGGCAGGAGAACTAGATTAGTAGTGTCAACGACTAAGTTCCTACATAAGATACGAGAAATAACATACAGAGATCAAAATTTTTACAATAAAACAAGGAAGTACTTAGATAATTACAAATTACAAAGTACATAAAGGATCTTTGAAAATTTCCTTCTCTACTACGAGTCTTTTTAATGTGTGGTATTACTTTAAGATATTTAACCTATTAGAAGACTTGTAATAGATTAAATTTTCATCAAGGACAAGAAAATAACCAACATCTCATTGTTTGTCAAGAAGTTCAACCTGCTATCTTGAATTATCCAGTTTACACAAATTAAGCTAAAGAATTCTTTGAATGCAATCTAATTTCATAGCACCCGGTGAGAGCTTGAGGTGTCTAGAGATGGAATCAACTAACGCTTAATTTATTGCAGTTAACTAGAAATTCATAGAGAAGGGATATAGACTGATAAACAAGAAGATGAAGAAGGGCTTACACAGGTTTAGCATGAAGCACCGCTGTTTGTAGGCATTTGTACATAGAGGTTGAAGACTTGGATTACTTCTTCTTGACAATGGCAACTGCAATGAGGATGAAGATGACTTTCCATTTCCTTCATTACTATTGCTGTTTCTAGAATAGGATGGAATTATCTTGAAATTCTTACATAAATACCATTTTTGAAAATGATAACTAAAAAGTTATAACTACTTTGATAAAATTACATAAATATAAATTATTTAAAATTTTATGTAACACCCCCAAAAGTTTCCTAGACCAGACCGTGCATTTTAAGAAAATTCAGAAGAAAAATCAATATTTTATTGCAGAACGACCCAAACAATGGCCATGGTAAGCTCCAACAGATCATTTTTTGAGTCGTTGGTTGCATAGTAGTTTTCTCGTGGAAACAAAAAGGCTTAGATTACCCGTCGGTTGAAATAACGAGTCTTCCTGCCGTCCGCTGGATCCTAAGTTCGAATCCTATCTAATTTTCCCTTGAGGCAACGAGAGGAACCAATGGCTCGTGGTTCCTACTAATGAGCCAAGTTGGTACCACCCGTCACCCAGTCTCTGGCCCTGGCAGTGTAGACCATGAGTCAATGCGATGACCCGTTGGTTCTACCAGTGAGTTGTGGTGTTGACCATTGTCTTAAGGGGGCCCAGCTTCCTTATCTGTAATAACGAGAGGTACCAAATGACCCGTTTGTTGTTTCAACGAGTGGTGGTAACCTTCCATGGCCACTTTCCAGTGAGTATGGTTTCTGGACCCGAAACCAATGGTGGGTTCCAACGGGTCGTGGTTTTAACCAATGACCCATTCTAAGGACTATCGCTTAATGTCGGCCGCTTAGTTCTTTCTTCCAGGGGTATGTTGGTAATCACTATATTTTTAATGCTTAAACCCCATTATTTTTGGCTCGTTTAGGAGGGAGCTAAAGGGGTAGAATGACCTTTTCCCCTTCATTTCACTCTTTCCCTCAAAGTTAAGTGTAGAATAGCCAGGAAGTTCGTAGTAGAAGCAGGGAAGGCGTTGCCCTCTCGTAACTTTCTCAGGGATCTTCTTCAGAAATTGTTAGCTAGGTATGTGGGAATTCACTGTAAGGGAATAGTTCTTCCCTTGTGTCCTAAAAATTCTTCCTATTTTCTCTATCAGTTCTAGCCTTGAAACTATCGAATGTTAAGAAATTATCAGTTAGACTTTTGTTTAATTTCCTATGGAATATTGTTTATGTTAATTGTAGATACTTTCCACCAGTTTGTGACTATTTTGACGATTGTCCCTGTAAAGTAAATTCTAGCCCTAGTTCTTGAATATAGAAAAACAAGAGTCTTGCATAAGTGATTAAATATTGAAATTTGCTTGATTATATTAGTGTTGGGGATTCCCACATTATTAGTTCGTATTGAAATCTCAGTCAGATTTATGTCAGTTCAGTTTTAGTCAAAATGTTAGAAAACTCAATGTTAGTAAAAAATGTTGGCTGATCAATTTGACTACAGAAATTCTCGAGGTGTCAGTAGTGCCTCTTTGAAGTTATTAGAATTAGACTCAATATCAGTTTTTAGTGGTTCTTTAGGCGGTCATGACACTTTCGTATTAAGAAGCTCTGACCAGACTTAGGATGCCAGCTTCAGATTACAGTTTGTTCTTTAGACGGTTACGATGCTTCCAGATAAGCAGCTTTGACCTCAGTATTAGAACCCACTATAAAATCCGATCTAATAAGACTCTCTTTGTAAGTGCTTCCGCATAAGTATTCCCGACTTAGTCTTGGGCCTCAGCTCGGAGCTATCAACTTAGTATTCAGTCAGAATCGTCCAGTGGAGAGTAGGAGTTAGCACTGAGAAGATCGAGTTCCAGCATACCTTGCCTGTGTTCCCAGGAACTACGTTGACCACTGTAACACCCTGGATAATTTGAGTGATAAAATCATGCTTCCAAGGTAGGACAAAGAGTACAAAATAGGCTAAGAAGGAAGTTTTATGAGTTATTTGAATCACTCTTATGATTGTATGGTGATTTGACGCTGATCAAGGTTGTAGAAAAAAATTCAGAAAAAAAGTTATCACAAAAATTTTCTTCTTGAGACTTTGGAAATTTAGGTCAAATGTCTTGAAGCTTTTCTCTTAATCTATAACGAGTTATGGGTGTGCGACTCATCAAATTAAATATCTATGAGTCTAATTTCCAATGCATCAAACCATTTGTCAATCCGACTTCGAAATAGAGAGCTATTCGTGTTTTCGCGAGATCGCACAAGCAGGCACGTCATTAGGGTCTAAGGCAGTGGAAGGTTATTTAAGCCCCTTTGGTTGGTTTGAAGTCATCCAAATTCGTTTTCCAGAAACCTCTCTCAACTTCTCTCCATGGTTTTAATTTACTTTTTGAGGCTAGGAAGCCATGGCTTAATATGATTTTGGTGTCGGGAAGTGGGAAATCGCGTGTAGTTCGTGGTTTGGGTGTTTTTTCGGGCTGTTGGTGGCTGTTTCTGGGTGAAGCTGTTGGTAAACTTTTTCTTTTATCTATTTATTTTTTAAGGTTGTTTATAGGTGTGTTAACACCAGTAGGGTATTGTCTCAGAGTTTCTCCTATCGGAATTCCCGTGAATCTTATCGGGTAAGCTTGCTTATTGTCTTGTTGTTGAGTTGTGTTGGCTGCATTTTGGAAGAATTTTGGACTTCCTTTAGGCAGTATGTTCATGGTTTTGAAGGCTCAAGTTCGGCTAGGCTGGAAGCTAAGGTATGTTAGGCTTGTCCCTCCCTTTGTCGGCATGAATTCCATAGCCGTTGTCGTCCGTGTTTACGTGTGTGTTGGCTGTTTGTGATGGATTGTGTTTTGCTATTATTGAACTCTTGTTCTGATGTTTATATGGTTATAATGGTTTGTTTAAGGTTCTGGGTTTTGTCAAGGGCTTGGGCTTGAGGCGGAGAATCGTAGATATGGAAAAATTATTAGGCTCGCATTTAGCTGTATGTGAGGCGTGTGGTTCTTGTAGCAAGTTGTGGGTTTTTTGAGTAAATAATATTAGGTGATTATGTTGACAAGTGAATGAGGGTTTAGAGTGGTTAAGGTCTATGGCTGCGATGATCAATTGTTATATTTGATTCGGCAGTCCTGTCGGCCATGTCGATAGCACGTGACGACCGTGGTGACACTGGGCTGGTTTGGAGTGTCCTTGATGTTAGTGGTGAGTAGAGTGGCTTGTGGGATGTTTTATCATGTATTATTATTGTTTTTGATTGTGTGTGTGTTATGTTTGGAGGCTTTGATCTTGGGCATAATTGCATTCCCAAGTGCTACTTATAACTCAATTTAGTCTTGTTTATCTACTTATTTATATTACTTTTCATGTGGATTTTTATGTAAATGTGAATATATACTAACCAACATGATTAGTCCATATTTTTGAAGGAAATAATGCATTGAACGACCCAATATATGATTTGGTGAAGTGGAGGAATGATATCTGGAGCGAAACACCAGTGTTGGAATAAATTGGGCGATTTCCGTAGGGCTTCCGCGATACCATGTCACGGGTAGTGCCCGCGATACACTACGTGTCATAAAGGTGCTCCGTGATACACTCCATGCTCACGGAGGAAGTGCTCATGATACACTCCGTGTCACGGAGCCATTCCACGACAGGCATAATTTTGCACAATTTTCATTACTATAAATAGGTGTCCCTTAGCCAAAACATTAAGTCACGATTTTATTCTGAAAAAACTACCTAGGAGTGAAGGGAGAAGTGGGAGAAAACTACCTCAGTTCATCACTTTCATCTTCTCCTCTACCAATTCTTGTAGGTATGTTACTTTAACAATGTGTATTCTCGTAATTTTATTTAACATGAGTGCTAGAACCCTTCCTCTATGGTTGAAGCCATGAGTTATGATTGTGTTTTTACGAATTTGTTTTGGAATTAAGTTATTGATTGTCGTTTTTTCTTGCATTCTTAATTATGGCTGTTTTAATGATTGATCACCATGGAAACACACACGTTAAACTTAGGCAATGCTGAGAAAGCAAAACTAGGAAGAACATGAGAAATGTAGAAGGTGTTTTGTTCTTTGATAAGATTTGAGGTTAGATAGAAGTATACCTAATACCTTGCTTGGTTGATAAAATGGGAAGATAGTAAGACACCGACTAAGAATTATCACATCACCGCTCATAAAGTAGTTGTGAAGCTAAGGTTGGTTAAATGGTTGAAGGTACGAAAGTAATTTCAGTCGTGATGCATAACCCCATAAACCACATCCACGTAGTTAATTGCCCACGAACTAAAATTAGCATCTTCGCTCACAATGTAGTAGTGAGGCTAGTTTGTTGTGTTTAGAGGTTCGAAAGATCTAATAACATGCAATTCTAATTATGTGAGAGATGACAATTGATAGTTTAATACTTAAACAATTGCAAATCGTAGTATCGCATGATTATCCGGCTTTAACTCTATGTTGCTCCTTAAATTAATTCAGAGTTTTTCGTTGACCACATTTTGACTTAATTAACTCTACCGAAAACTTATATAATCAACATTTGCGGTATTTAATATCAAACTTGAACATGATAGTTAGCTGAATTAGTCCAGTCCCCGTGGGTTCGACATCCTCTGCTCTAAAAAGGGCCACTATATTACGGTAATGACCCGTACACTGTGGCTCAAATAAGTTTTTTGGCGCCGCTGCCGGGGACTCGGCGAAGTTTAGTGAATTTGTCTGTTTTGTGTGATTTTTAAATTTCCTTAAGTGTTGAAAAAAAGAAATTTCTTTAATAGTTTTAGATTTGTTTCAGTTTAGTTTTTAATCGATCCCTTCCTAACATGACATCATGGAATATAAATGGGTTAAATGGTGGATACTCTTATTTTTGTGAGTGTTGTCTGAATTGTGGAGGACCTCACTTGTGGCAAAATTGTAATACTCTCAATATATGTGGTGGTCAAAATGGCCATTGGGATGGTTACAAATGCATACTTGGCCATATGTGGTGGTCAAGATGGCCATTGAGATGGCTGTCCAAATGCATACTCCTCCCCAAGCCCCTACAATGATCCTTCTGTTGTTTTTGCTGAATATAGGCATGATGAAAATGAGTACTTGGAACGCCAAGCTCGAATAGAAGACATGCTAAAACAGACTTGAGCAAACATAATGAAGGAGGAGATGGAAGCATTGAGAATTCAAAGAAGAGGAAAATGGAGAGGCCCTAGAAATGATAAGCAACAAGTTCATGGAGATGAGGGCTGAAGCTGAAGCTTTCTCTGATTTGCAAGTGACGGTTTTATGCAATACTCAGGATGGACCAAGGGGCGAGAAGAAAAGGTGAGTTCTGAAACAAGTCAACTATTGGAAGCTCCCCGAGAGTCTCCATGATTGTCTCACATATAATGATCCATTCTTGAAAGAAGAGATAGAGTACCTACCATTTGACATTCATGAGGAGTTAGATGTTAATGTTGAGAAGGTACATACAAGTAAGAAAGTCAAGCAAATGTGCTTTTTAGAGTTGAGGTATTGTACCCCACTCGAGTCATTTTTCGACATTGAGTTTGGTTGACAACCTAGAACTAGAGTCTTCCAAACTTGTGGAGAGAGATATAGAGGGGGAACAAGCCCCATATATTCTGAAATTTGCCGATTCTAAAGAAAGAATGACTTTACTTAAGGGCAATAAATGCCAAAGGCGAAATCTACTGCTTGGTCCTTTTAATTTTTCACCACCACCCCGGAGCATAAGAGAAATTAGAGAAGAAAATTAGGGGTGATTCATATCCCCAAGGTGGAGGAAAAAGTGATGAAACTTGATAAGCCGTGTCGCGACGTAAAATTAGGCGCTGCTTGGGAGGCAACCCAAGGGTACCATGGGTACCATTTTAATTTTTACTTTGCGATTTTATTTATTTTTCATCTTGTGCCGTTTTGGTGGAAAGTTGCCACGATGGAGGGGAGTCCGATACCTGGAGAAGGAAGCTAACAAGCATGGAAGAGCAGTGGGGTCAACACCTCACTTGTGCAAAAGAAGAAAAGCATGCTATTAGCTAGACCTAGAGGCCTTGGGGAGTATTTCTCATCCTGTTTAATTTTAATTTGATGCTATGAGGACATAGCATGATTCAAGTGTGTAGTGAGGGTAATTTCAAAATTTTGTGCTTAACGATTTTTGGTGAATATAATGCTTGTGAGAAATATTTGAAAATTTTTTGTGAGTCAATCATGACTTCATCACCCATTGATTTTTCTTTTCGGTTCTTTTCCGACGGGGGTCTTTGAACTGAAGAATAAAAAATTTTCTTTGTCTGTATATAATGTTTTAGTCATAGTTAGAGACTGTTTTCGACGATGGATGGATGACGACCGTCTTGAGGAAAATTAGTCAATAGGTTTTGGTTTTTTGAACCCGTAGCCACTGATGGCTTGAGGTTCTTGTTATGTGCTATACATGATTGTAAGATACAAGTGTGGTTAGTGTTGAAGCGTGTGAGAAGTGTATAATTTATTTGAGACGCTTAGGTTTGAATTCCCGATGATGAAGGTAATTCTGAATTCTTGTGATTAGCTGAGTAAAGGTCTGCTGAATGTGTCTTGAATTGAGCATGTGATGTGAGGAAGTGTTTTTTTGAATATTACATGATACTGTGGAGTGTATAGAACTTGCTTGGTGTGTATATAAAACGAAATGACGGATGTGAATTGTAGGAGATGATTTAGGCATTTCTTGAATGAACCTAAATGTTATCCCTCACTTTACCTACCTTGAATATTTAATCCTAGTTTGCCCCATTGAGCCTTGAGATATTCTTTGATAGCTACAACATAAGCTTAATCCTTTTTCTTTCATTATCCTTGAATTTGATTCAAAACTCCTAAGCGTAAAAAAATCCGAAGAGTGAAGGAGTGAGAAACGGGAAAAAGGAGGAAAAGTAGCAAGTTGTAAAAGTTGAAAAAAGGACAAAGGTGCACTTGTGTGAAAATGGTTGATTATTAGTAGGGAGTAAGAAAATAAATGAATGGAAAAATGTTAAGTACTTACTACTAAGCTGAGTTTGCTTAAAGAAATGGGAACAAGAAGAAAAAAATTCAAGATTGAAAAGAATGAGGTGAAGTAAGAGAAGAGATTTCCTTAATGAAGGAAGTTATTAAAGCGCTTGGGGAAGATAGCCACTATTACTAGCCAGAATAGTACCTACCGATCCTTAGCTACATTACAACCCATTAAGTCCTACTTGATCTTTACGTTCATACATCTTTAAATTAGTGGAGTAAAACACTAAGGGCAAGTTTATGGGTCAACACATGATGCATGTGAATTCTGAGAGAGCGAGTGTAATTTTATTCATATATCCATACTTGTTGTGATTTGAGAATTTGTGAGTAAAAAATGGGTAACTCTCTTGTTGTGAGGGCACATGTTTAATGAGAGATAACATTCGGGTCGGATGTCTTGATCAACTAATTTGAATGATTCAAACCTTAAATTATTAAGTATTCTTTTAAATATATAATTAAAAAAATCAAATATTTTATTTTATTTCAATGATTAATCGTGTATGCTCTATTTTGTAGCTTGCTATCTTAAACAGTCATTGCAGCTTAGCTGGAATTGTCTTGCTAAATTAGCTATGTGTGAGCCTTCATGTGCATGAGATGTAAAAGGTTTGTTCGAGGACGAACAAGGCTTTAAGTGTGGGTTGTGATCTTAGCATAATTGCATGCCCAAGTGCTACTTTTTTGAGCATTCAATTTTGTCTTGCTTATCTACTTATTTATATACATTTTCATGTGATTTTATGTAAATGTGAATATATACTAATCAACATGATTAGTCCTTGTTTTTGAAGGAAATAATGCATTGGAGGACCCAATCAATGACGGTGAAGTGGAGGAATGATATCGTGAGCGAAACACCAAAGTTGAAATACCATGACAGAGGGCTTCTCGCGATACCTCCGTGTCACAGAGGCAAAGCTGCCTGGCGATACACTCCGTGTTACGGAGGTAGTGCTCCACGATACACTCCATGTCACAGAGTGCTCGCGATACACTCCATGTCACGGAGCCATTCCACGACAGGAATAATTTTGCACAATTCTCATTTACTATAAATTAAGCCCTTAGCTCCTAAAATATTAAGTCACCATTTCATTCTGAAAACCACCTAGGAGTGAAGGGAGAAGTGGGAGAATTCACCTAGGGTTCATCAATTTCATCTTCTCCTCTATCACTTTATTTAAGTATGTTACTTAACAATGTTTTCATAATTTTACTGAACATGAGTGGCTAGAACCCCTTCCTCTAGGTTGAAGCCATGGTTATGATTGTGTTTTTACGAATTTGTTTTGGAATTAAGTTATTGATTGTTGTTTTGCCTTGCATTCTTAATTATGGTTATTTTTATGATTGATCACCATGAAAACACACACGTTAAACTTAGGAAATTGCTTGAGAAAGAAACCTATGGAAGAACATGAGAATGTAGGAAGCAAATTCTTGTCTTTTGATAAGATTTTGTGGTTAGGATAGAAGTATACCTAATATCTTTCTTGGTTGATAAAATGGGAAGATAGTAAGACACCGACTAAGAATTATCACATCACCGCTCATAAAGTAGTTGTGAAGCTAAGTTTGGTCAAATGGTTGAAGGTACAAAAGTACCCTAATCAATGGCATAACCCCATAAACCACATCCACGTAGTTAACTGTCAGACACGCACTAGCATCCTTGCTCACAATGTTGTAGTGAGGCTAGTTTGTTGTGTTTAGAGGTTCGGAAGAACATGAACATGCAATTCTAATTATGTGAGACGATAATTGATAGTTTCATACTAAACCATTGCAAAACGAGTATCGCATGATTATCCCGCTAACTTCTATGTTGCTCTGAATTAATTCGTAGTATTTCGTTGACCACATTTATACTTACTAACCTCTACCAAAAACTTATATAATCAAATATTTGTATTTAATATCACACTTAAACTTGATAGTTAGCTGAATTAGTCCAGTCCCTGTGGGTTCGACATCCGGCTCTTAAAAAGGGCCACTATATTACTTGTACGACCCGTACACTTCAGGCTCAACAGGCCTTGTGGCTTGTGGATATCCGATGCACGAGAGTTGTTCCGGCTTGGGGTCGAGCCCGAGGTACCTTGTGTTTGTGGATACTGACACGAGAGTGTTTTTGGCTGAGGGTTGAGCCCAAGGAGTGAAATGACCTATAAACAGAATGATGTCTCTGTAGTGCTGAGTTGAGACATTATTCGGAGAGTGACCAACATGTATGAGCCTTCCCGGGGTCGCGATTTGGTTCTCCCTAATGGAATGAGCTCCTGGCTAACTGTGCGAGCCGAAGAGAGAGTTCGAGTAGTGCTTTATTGATGATGTTCACCACTAGTGTTTACTTTTGATATGCTTGGCATTATATTGTAATTGCTGCTCGTGTTATATGTTATCTGATAGCAGTGGATATTAGATGTTGGCTTAAAAGGAGGCCGTTGAGAGGTCTATAGGCGATGACAAAAAGAGCTATGCTGGCTAGGTGATGCTGTGTTATTTACTTTTTGGACTTATCGGGCTTATAGGGGCCAGGTAGGTTCTGTTTGTATGTTTTCTTTATTTACAGTTTCTGGGGCCAGGTAGGTTTTATATGTTTACTTAAGTTGAGTTCTCCTTCTGCGTTATTTGGTTATCTCGTTGATCTCAATCTTTGTCTTCCAACCTGTTTCGCATTTCATGCTCGATACATTATTGTACTAACGCCCCAGTCGGGGTGCTGCATTCATGCCTGCAGGTGATGGTGGACTGTTAGATTGAGTTTATGGGTGCAGAGGAATTCCGTAATTCAAGTTATGCGCTCAAGTTTTTGGAGTCGCCAGATGTTTGAACTATGTAGCTTGGGGCCCTGTCCCGGCCAGTTTGATTACTAATGTATTCATAGAGGCTCATGACATTACTTTGATTTGTATGTTGTTATAGGTCAGGTGGGCCATGTTGTATAGTTACGGCTTTCCGTAGCCTTGACGGCATAGCGGGCATTATTTTTTTTTGGTTGGTTAGGGGTGAGCCAGCTTCTGCTATAGTCTATCATCTTATTCTGATTTTTTTATAGTTGTTGTGTTGTTGAACCTCATGGTTCTGGCATTTTGGGCATCGGGTATGCTCATATCAGGGGTGGCACCAGGTGCCAGCCAAGTGCCTCTCGGGTTTGGGGTGTGATAGCCACTGTAGGAGGCTATATTTTTATTGGCCTCATGGCCCCAATCCTGTGATCACCCAGTTCATGCCTTTATACCCTGGCAAGGTATATTGGGTCCTACCGATGAGGTGTGTATACACTGACTCATGCTGAAGCTCATTAAGGTTATATATCGATTATAGACTCTCCTACTAGTCAGCTCAATTTAGTCTCAAATTAGTCAGTTCAGATCAATTCAATATGGTATCTCAGATTTAGGTATGTTCTTGGCCATCAAAGGTCATCTAGACCATCTCACTATTAAGCAGTTATTCAATTTCAGCAGTTTCAGTTGGTCATTGCATGTCTTTTCAGTACAATTATTTCATTTCTTGTGTATGGTTTCTCTCACTTACTCAGTACATTCAAAGTACTGACACATACTTTTTTGGCGTTGTATCATTTATGATAACTGCAGGATCTCAGTCACTACCTTGTTGGCAGATCACTGATAAGGGGCATATTTATATGCCAAATCGATACTCAAATGTATAACTTTTGCCTTGTTTGTCTAATAATGTGTTTACATTCTCATGTAAATTGTACGGATTGAATTTATACTAACCAACATGATAGTTGTTTTGTAGGAAAAACATGCTTGATGAAGAAAATGACATGTTGGGAGAAATCGAAGATGAATTGGAACGAAGCAAGGAAGCGGTTGGTGAAGCAAGGATCACAAGCGCCTGCGATGGAGCTGTGGCACGCTGCTCGCGGACGCACTCTGCCTGGGATGGCACCCAATAAATTCCAGTGAGCCGCATCGGGGCCGTGCCACGTTGGGATTGAATTATCCAGACTGTGCATTTCGCAGAGGGTCCGCGATTGCACCGTGGCATCGCTGGCTGTGTCTCATGATGGCCATGCCACGCTGGAAGCAATTACCTGGGCGGACAAATTCCAGAGGGCTGGCACCGTGTCACGGAGGCAGTGCTCCGCGATGCACTTCGTGACACGTTGCTTGTTATTCCGGGAAAATTTATCCCTAGTATAAATAGAGCACTTAGGGGCATTTTTAATTATTCTGACTTGGTGGAGCAAGAACTTGGGTTACAGGCAGTTCTGAGGACGAAATTCTTAGGGTTTTTCTCTATCCCTTTCTTCTTCCCTTCAATTGTTTGTATGATTAACACTCATTTAACGCATGTTCAATCCACAAATGAGGCTAATTCTCTTTCTTGCTGAGGTTATGAACTTGGTGTTGAAATGTAATTATTGATTGCTGGTTTATTTTCTCTTTTCTTCCATGGTTGTTCTATTTAATTCTTGTTCTTACTACATTAATATCTGGCCAATGTTAATGTAAATCCAAAAAGTCCGGCTCACCCGAGAGGCAAGAAATTGAAAGTTGTGAATTAATAGGATATGATCCTTTCTTGGTTTGGGAAAATTGGGAATTGTTTACCTTCGGGATAGAAATATACCCGAAAGTCGTATTAGTCATGTGTGGAATCGGTTTTGTATAGCTAGAACTTGAATTCTTCATCATTTAAAATGTAGGTGGAAGGTCTATGATTCTTAAGTTAAGCAAATACGAGAGTTTTAATCCATAGGCATTAGTTCCGACTAGCAACCGGAGGAAAAATAAACCATGGTATTGATAGTTCGTTTTCACATGTTCTTTGTAGCCTCAGCATGCTCTCATCCATAGTTAAGACTCAATTATATAGATAGTTTAGTTTAGTATAAAAATATATTTACCAAAACACACACACTTCTCTTTACACTGTTGTCTTCACATGTTGTAGTTGTAGTAAATTAACATCTAAAAAGGTTTCACCCCGTATTCCTAGTCCTGTGGGTTCGACATTCCGGTTCCTTAAAAGAGCCACTATATTACTTGTACGACCCGCATACTTGCGGGCTATCAAGTTTTTGGCGCCGTTGCCAGGGAATAGGCAATTGGTGAAATTTTAATTTTTACTTTTATTTTACGTGTTAGTTTGCTATTTCAATATTTTAGTGTTGACAACTTGGTCTTAGCCTGTATTTTGCAGAAAACAGGTTCTGTTGAACACTGGCAAGAGACAAAGGGTTGGTGGATCCATCCTCAGAGCCGAACGACGCTTATCGTCAACGGAGAGAAGCTTAGAGAGAGAAAGTTGCAGTTGCTCGTACAAACTATCATGGAGCAACCACAGAATCCACCAATCGTGCGGGCAGTATTAGTGCCCGAGGAATTAGCAGCCAGGCCAGTTCGCGATGTGGCAATCCCACATGTTAGCAATGTTACATCTAGCATTCGCAAACTTGAGCCAGGAGGGAGGTTCGAGCTGAAACAAAATATGGTGCAATTGCTGCACAAGCGGGCAGTTTACAGGTCTCCCTCACGAGGACCCACAACAACATCTTCAGAATTTTCTGGAGATAAGTGACACTTACATCCCCGCTGGAGTGTC
>JACEIK010001802.1:174324-194686 GCA_018107945.1 Datura stramonium | reverse complement strand
CATGCTCACATTCATAGTTCAGACTCACTTGTATATTTATTTTAGCCTTAGTATAGAATTAGATAACAAAAATATAAAACTTTTCTTTACATCGTTGTCTACATTTTTAGAGTTACAGTAAATTGACACTTGAGTAGATTTTGCCCCGTAGTCCAGTCCCTGTGGGATCGATGCTTGGCTTACTTAAGTCACTTACTACTTGTTCGACCACGTGCACTTGCGTGTAGTCATCCAGACAACCGAACACTGATCAGTTTGACTATTATTTTATCCTTTTAAGAAACTCAACAACCTTAGTAAAATTAGTTTAACAGTTTGTTAGTTGTTATTTAGACTGTTATGATGCTTTTAGATAAATAAGTTCTAACGAGTCTTAGAACATAGTTTCTTTCTAGTCCTTACACTCTCAGAACACTTCCAGATAAGTAGTTCTAACTTAAGTCTTAGGACATCAATTTCGAGCTATCAGCACAGTTAGACACAATTAGGACTTTCAGTGGGAGTAGTACTTAGCACCAAGTGGCTCGGGGTTCAGCGCACCATGTTTCAAAACTATGTTTCCACCGTAGGTTATTAGCTCAAATCGGGTTTAGATAGTGATCACCCAGTTTAGCTACTATACCTTGGAAAGGTAAAGTGGGACTTCTCCGATGGGAGTATACATCAGACTCTATGTTTAGCTCACATGGTTATATGTCAGGTGTAGTCTCTCCCACACCACACCACAACACAGTATAATATAGTTCAGTCCAATTCAGTTATGACTTTAGTGTAGTTAAGCTCTTTAGTTTTTAGTCTATTTTTTTCAGTATTACAATGTAGCTTTCTATTACTCAATTTATGTATGTTTTAGTTCCTTCTCGTAACTCAGTAAATTCTAAGTACTAACACATACTTTTATGCCATTTTGCTTTATGGTATAGACTCAGGTACCCAGCCTCGGCACCATGGTTAGATCCTCTCAGTGATATCCCAGCAGCTTCCGTGGTGAGTCCTCATCTGTTGAGGGTGAGAGTTTCATTTCCAATTTTATTTTATTTTGTTATTTCAGTTTAGATATTAGAGTTAGCTGGGGGTTTGTCTCAACAACTCATAAGTTCGTGTTAGAAGGCTTTCAGGCAATATTTACTGACTCAGCTAGATTTTTAGACTACTTCAGATTTTGTCATTTATTCAGTAATAGTTATTTCTTTATCAGCCTTCGCTCATTATTTATCATTTTAGCAGGTTAGTTTTAGTAGAATATGCTCTACTAGGGTTTGCTTGGGGTCACTTGTGACTCTAAGTATTGTGTCGTGTCTAGGGTGCAGACTCGGGTTATGACAAACTTGGTATCAAAGCATCAGGTTTAGAGTGTCCTAGGATGTCTGAAAGCTGCTTCAAGTAGAGTTTTTCATGGGTGTGAAGCGCGCCACAATTATAAGGGGGAGGCTATGAGGCATTCTTAGGAAAATTCCATTTATTCATGATTCTTATTGTGTGTAGAGTTTTAGACTCTAATACATCCTCCTAACTCGTGTTCTACCTTTTTTAGATAACGATGCCTCCCAAAAGAGGAAACAGGAGGAGGACTGAAAATGCTAATTGGCTAGCCCCACTAGCTCCTGCAGCCCCTCAAGATGACTAGGCGTCCCACACATAATTTCAGGCTTCTATTCAGATGCTAGCCTAAGAAATGACCAACTAAGTCAATCGGCAGGTCATGGTACTAGTTAACACTAATGTGTCTGCAGCTACTGCCAGAGTCTGGGATTTCACTCGGATGAATCCTCCAGCATTTCACGGGTCTAAAGTAGAAGAGGACTCTCAGGAATTTATTGATGAGATACAGAAGATCACCCAAATCATGGGTATTATCTTTACAGAGAGTGTTGATATGGCTACCTACCAGTTGAAAAGGGTAGCTCAGATTTGATACAAGCAATGGAAGGAAGGAAGGCAGAACGGTGCAGGTACGGGGGAATGGGATGAGTTCGTTACAACATTCCTGGATATGTTCTTTCCCTGAGGGTTAAGGGAAGCTAAGGCCGCTGAATTTATGAACCTGGGGCAGAACAATATGATAGTACAGGAGTATGCACTGAAGTTCATTCAGCTGTTGAGATATGCTCCAGAAATGGTTGCTAAGCCGAGGGCTCACATGCTTAAGTTCGTTAATGGAGTCTCAGATGTGGTGTTCAAGGAATGCAGGACCACCATGCTTATCAAAGACATAGATCTCTCCAGTCTCATCATTCATGCACAACAGATAGAGACAGAAAAGTTGAAGGATATATATAGAGAGAGTAAATGGGCCAAAATCGGTCAGTTTGAGTACTCCCAAGAGAGGTTAGGCGGTGGTAATCACCCCCAGCAGAAGCAGCAGAGGACTCCAGCACCTTCCTCAACCAGTGCTTCATCTTCCAGGACCCATAAAGATAAGTGGGGTGGGACATTAGGCTCCTATTCCCATAGCCATGTCTCCAACAGCCGCACTTTTTCAGCATGTCCTAAGTGTGGCAAGAATCAACCAGGGGAGTGTCGTCTAGGTAGGGATGGTTGTTTTGGGTGTGGCCAGCTAGGTTATAGATCAAGGAATTACCCGTTAGCAGGAAGGGGAAAGGCCTAATCCACCATGTCAGTAGCTCCACCAGTATGTCCAGCCCAGTAGGGTACCACTTCAGGTTCATGTGGCAGCCAATGCAAGAATCGTTTCTACTCTCTATCTTCCCGGCAGTATCAAGAGAACTCACCTGATGTGGTTACTGGTATGTTACGCCTTTCTATACTGATGTATATGGTTTACTAGATCCAGGAGCCAGGCTTTCCTTCGTGACTCCTTACATCGCATTCCAGTTCAATATTAGTCTAGAGATTCTCTCAAAGTCATTTTCAGTTTCTACTCCAGTTGGTGGGTCAGTTAACGTTAGTGGGGTGTACAGGAATTGTTCGATCACAGTGTGCTATAAAGTCACCTCAGTTTATCTAGTAGATCTAGACATGTTCGATTTTGACCTTATTCTTGGCATGGACTAGTTACACTCTTTCTATGCCTCAGTTGACTGTAGAACCAGAGTCGTTAGATTTTAGTTCCCTAACGAACCAGTCTTAGAGTTGATGGGTAGTACTTTAGTGCCAAAATGTCATTTTGTTTCATACCTTAAGGATAGAAAGATGATCGCTATGGGGTGCATCTACCACCTAGTTAGGGTCAGAGATTCTAGTTTCGAGATCCTGACACTTCAGTCAATTCGAGTTGTAAGTGAGTTTCCTAATGTGTTTCCCGAAGATCTTCCCAGAGTCCCTCCCGAGTGGGAAATATACTTCGGCATAGACTTCTTCTAAATACCCAGCCCATTTCAGTTCCTCCTTAGAGAATGGATCCAATTGAACTTAAGGAGTTGAAGAAATAGTTGAAAGACCTTCTAGACAAGGGATTCATCAGGCCCAGTATCTCTATGTGGGGTGTCCCAGTCCTATTCATGCGAAAGAAAGACGGTACACTCAAATTGTGCATCGACTATCGTTAGTTGAACAAAGTCACAGTCAAGAATAGGTATCCTCTACCAAGGATTGACAACTTGTTCGATCAGCTTCAGGGAGCTAGTTGTTTTTCCAAGATAGATCTCATATTGATATACCACCAACTCAAGGTTAGAGAATGTGACATTCCGAAAACAACCTTCAGAACTCGGTATGGTCACTACGAATTCGTAGTTATGTCTTTTAGACTAACTAATGCTCCTGAAGCTTTTATGAATCTGATGAATAGGGTATTCAAGCCATACCTAGATATGTTCGTTATTGTCTTTATAGATGATATTCTGGTTTACTCCAAAATGGAGGAGGAATATGTAGACCATCTGAGAATAGTTTTGCAGACTCTTAGGGACCGCCAGTTGTTTGCCAAATTTAGCAAGTCTGAATTTTGGCTAAAATAAGTTGTCTTCCTCGACCATATGGTCTCCATAGAGGGTATCCAAGTGGATCCTCAAAAGATAGCATTAGTCAAGGATTGGCCAATACCTACTTCTCTATCAGACATTAGAAGTTTCTTGGTTCTGGCCAGCTATTATAGACGGTTCGTTGAAGGGTTCTCCTCCATTGCCTTTCCTTTGACCAAATAACTTAGAAGAAGGTAAAGTTTTAGTGGTCTGACGAGCGTGAGAAGAGTTTTCAGGAGTTGAAGACTCGACTCACTACAACCCTAGTCCTGACTCTGCCAGAAGGTTCAGACGGGTTTGTGATCTACTGTGATACCTCCAGAGTTGGCCTTGGTTGTGTTCTGATGCAGCATGGAAAATTCATAGCCTATGCTTCTAGAAAGCTCAAAGTTCATGAGAGGAACTATCCAAATCATGATCTTGAATTGGCAGTGGTAGTCTTCGCTTTGAAGATATGGAGACACTATCCCTATGGGGTTCATGGGGATTTTTTTACTGATCACAAGAGTTTATAGTATGTGTTTAGCCAGAAATACCTGAATCTGTGTTAGATAAGGTGGTCAGAAATGTTGAAAGACTACGACATAAGCGTTTTGTACCACCCAAGTAAGGCCAACAGAGTGGCTAACGCCCTCAGCAGATTGTCTATGGGGAGTGTTGCTTATGTTAAGGATGGTAAGAAAGAGCTACTTAGAGATGTTCCCAGACTGGCTTAATTAGAGGTTCAGTTGGTTGACTCAGCAAAGGGTGGATTTGTATTCCATAATGGGTCATAATCCTCCCTAGTGGTGGAGGTTAAGTCAAAGCACGATGATGACCAAATTTTGATCAAGCTCAAGGAAGCAGTCCTAAGAAAAGAGGTGGAAGCATTCTCCAAAGGGGGAGATAGTGTGCTCTGTTGTAAAAGGCAGATTGTGCGTTCCAAATGTAAATGATTTGAGGCGGCAGATACGAATGGAAGCTCACAGCACCAGGTAGTCTATCCACCCAGGTGCTACTAAGATGTACCATGATCTACGGGAAATCTACTAGTGGAATGTCACGAAGAAGGACATTGCAGAATTCGTGGCTAAGTGTCCAAGTTGCAAACAGGTCAAGGTTGAACATCAGATACCTGGGGGTATGACTCAGGATATTAGTATTCCTACTTGGGAAGAAGTGAATATGGACTTTATCACAGGCCTACCTCGTACTCACCGACAACATGAC
This sequence comes from Datura stramonium, assembly GCA_018107945.1. NCBI lineage: Eukaryota > Viridiplantae > Streptophyta > Magnoliopsida > Solanales > Solanaceae > Datura > Datura stramonium. The sequence goes on along the minus strand of JACEIK010001802.1, from coordinate 189,554 downwards.
TCCATTTGGATGGTTTTAGACCGAATGACTAAGTCAGCACATTTTCTACCAGTTAAGACTACATATTCAGCAGAGGATTATGATAAACTGTACATCCAAGAGTTAGTCAGATTACACGGGGTTCCCTTTTTCATCATCTCAAATAGGGGAACTTAGTTCACCTCGCATTTCTAGGAGTATTTTTAGAAAGGGCTTGGTACACAGGTCAAGCTCAGCACAACTTTCCACCTATAAATCGATGGACAGGCTAAGCGGACGATTCAAACTTTAGAGGATATGTTGAGGGCTTGTTTGATCGATATCAATGGTAGTTGGGATGATCACCTACCTCTCAATGAGTTCGTATACAATAATAGCTATCACTCCAGTATTCAGATGGCCCCGTTTAAGGCATTATATGGTAGGAGGTACAGGTTTCCTATAGGGTGGTTTAAGGTTGGTGAAGCTACCTCGATAGGACCTGATTCAGTACATGAGGCCATGCAGAAGATTCAACTTATTAGAGAACGATTGAAAATGGCTCAAAGCCGACAGAAATCGTGTGTAGATGTAAGAAGAAGGGAGTTGGAGTTTATGGTGGATGATTGGGTATATTTAAAAGTTTCACCTACGAAGGGGTGATGAGATTTGAAAAGAAAGGGAACCTCAGTCCCAGGTATATTGGCCCTTATAGAATCCTGAGACGCATTGGCAATGTGGCTTATGAGTTGGAGTTACTTGCAGAGTTAGCATCGGTGCACCCAGTCTTCAATGTGTCCTTTTTGAAGAAATGCATTGGTGACCCGACCTCAGTAGTACCTCTAGAGAGTGTTGGTTTAAAGGACAGCCTCTCTTACGAAGAAGTTTCAGTTCAGATCCTAGACCGTCAAGTTCATAAGCCGAGAAATAAAGAGGTCGTTTCAGTAAAGGACTTATAGACGAACCAGCTAGTTGAGGGAGCTACCTAGGAAGCAGAAGCGGACATGATGGCTAAATACCCTCACTTGTTCTCCTCCGGTTCGACTTTAGCATCAAGTACTAAATTCCTCCTCAATACTCTATTCAGTCCATACTCATCAGTCCTATTCATGCTTAAAATGTACGCCCTAGTTGCATAAATTCAGTTAGTATGCCTATCTCAGTTTGGAGTCAGTCACCCATTTAGTAATCAACTTATAGCTTTCAATTAGGGATTGCAACTCTTTCCCTAGTCTTTCAGTTTATTTATCCTTCATCCGAGGATGAATGATCCCAAGCGGGATATATTGTAACACCGCAAAAGTTTCTTCGACCAAACCCAGACTTAGAATGAAAAATAAGAAGGGAAACAAAAAATTTTTTGTCTCAAAATGACTAAACCAATGAGTCGTTGTTAGCAATAATGTCCCGTTATGTGAGTCGTTGTCAGCCCCTGCAGATTTTTCCCCAAATTCAACAAGCCACACAATGACCCGTTGCTTTCAGTAACGGGCCATTGTCTTGATTAGTTGGTGGCAGTCTAGAAATATGTTATAACAAACCTCCAACTAACGAATTAGACAACGAGCCAGAGTCGTTGGAGGAGAGTTAACAACCCCTTTAGTACAATGGTTGGTGCCAACAACCCGTTGTTTCTTATAACGGGTTGTCTTGTCCATCCATTGGGGGTTATCCAGAATCTAATCAAAACTTTTCCAGTGACAATGAGTGGAAACAATGACCCATTGTCCCATCTAACGAGTAGTTGTTCCCATCCGTTTGTCAAGCCCTGAAATCCTTCATAATATCCAATAATGACAATGACCCATTGTGTCGATCAACTAGTCATTATGTCATCCATTGTTCAGTTTCAATAAGTAAGATTTTCAAATCCAGTACCAACGACTGGTCCTAAAGGGTCGTGGTCACAACCAATGATTCGTTGTGTAACCCATTGGATCACAATAGCCAATTTTCCAAACTTTTCCTCATGAGCATTTTTGTAACTTCCCGTTATTTTAATGCCAAAACTACATCATTTAGGGTGCGGTTTGAAGGGAATTTAGGGGGTTGATTGACTTCTTACTCTCATTCTCTTCCATAATTCACATAAACAGTACAAAGAAAGCACAAACAGCCTGTTCCAAGCGAAAACTAGAGCATTCAATCTTCTTCTCAAATACTTAAGGATATTCTCAGGGATTCTTCTTCAGGTATGTGGGAATTTAACAAGGGGATTCTTCCATCCTTGTGTCCCAAATTAGTTTCAGAAAATTTTCAAATTTCTAGTCCTGCAGAAGATTTGAAGCTAGGGTTTTCAGTTAGACAAGAAACTCCTTAAATCTTGTTAATTCCATTAGTTTACATGAGTATTTCCTAATTGAAATTCATGCCTTAATTCTATTTATTCAATTTTCTTTCTTAGTCTTTATATTTAGCATAAAATTGAGTAAAACTTGCATGATTTAGACTCAGACATAAATGTTACTTTGTTATGGTAAATTTTGCTTGAATCTTGAATGATTAGTATAGACGCTTGAAAGAAGTTATATTTTCGTATATCCAGTCTCAGAGTTTCAGTCAGTATTTAGTATACTTAGAATTCTCTAGAAATGTTAGCTGATTAGTTTGACTATTATCAGTCTTTTGAGAAACTCAGTAACCTCAATAGAATCAGTTTATCAGTTAGTTAGTTGTTCTTTAAACCGTTACAATGCTTTCAAATAAAGCAGCTCAAAAGAGTCTTAGAACATAGTTTCTTTTAGGTCCTTAAACTCTCAGAACACTTCCAAATAAATAGTTCTGACTTAAGTCTTAGGACATCAGCTTCGAGCTATCAACACAGTTAGGACTTTCTATGGGAGTAGTACTTAGCACCGAGCGGGCCAGGGTTCAGCACACCTAGGTTCCCAGAATTACGTTTCCATCGTAGGTTATTAGCCCGAATGGGGTTTAGATAGTGATCACCAAGTTCAGCTACTATGCCCTGGTAAGGTATAGTAGGCCTTCTCCTATGGGGGGTATACATCTGAATCTACATTTAGCTCACGTGGTTACATGTTAGTTATAGTCTCTCTCACACCACAGAATAGCACAACACAGTACACTTCAGTCCATTTCAGTTATGACTTCAGTGCAGTTTAGCTCTTCAGTTTTCAGTCTATTTTTTTCAGCATTACAATGTATCTTTCTATTACTTAGTTTATGTATGTTTTAGTTCCTTCTCATATACTCAATAAACTCAAAGTATTGACATGTACTTTTATGCTATATCATTTTATGATATAGACTCAGGTACCCAGCCTCATCACCATGGTTAGATCCTCTCAACAATATCCCAACAACTTCAATGGTGAGTCCTCATCTACCGAGGGCCAGAGTTCCATTTTTAGTTTTTTTTTAATTTTTTAATTTTAGTTCAGATATTAGAGTTAGCTGGGGGTTTGTCCCAACAGCTCATCCGTTCATGTTAGAAGACTTTCAGACAATATTTACAGACTCAGCTAGATTTTTATACTATTTCAAATTTTGTCATTTATTAAGTAACAATTATTTCTTTATCAGCTTCCGCTCTTTATTTATCATTTACGCAGGTAAGTTTTAGTATAATATGTTCTACCAAGGCTTGCTTGGAGTCATTTGTGACTCTAAGTGTCGTGTCGCGTCTATGGTGCAGACTCGGGTCGTGACACCTGCACACCCTTGCTAGACACTACATAGCCCAAAAATGCCACTGAGCTCAGCCAAAACTCATACTTGCTGAATTTAACAAATAAGCTGGTGATCTTTGAGAGTCTGCAACACAATCCTCAAATGAGCGGCATGCTTCTCCTCGCTCCGAGAGTATATGAGTATATCATCTATGAAGACAATCACAAACATATCCAAATATTGCTTGAACAACCTATTCATCAAATTCATAAAAGCTGCAAGGGAATTCGTTAGTCCAAAAGACATAACTACAAACTCATAGTGACCATACCGAGTCCTGAAGGTTGTCTTCGGAATGTCATTCTCCCTAACTTTGAGCAGATGATATTCAGATCTAGGTCTATCTTTGAGAAGCAATTAGCACCCTGAAGTTGGTCAAATAGGTCACCACTCCTAGGGAAGGGATACTTATTCTTGATTGTGACCTTGTTCAACTATTGATAATCAATGCACATTCTAAGGGAACCATCCTTCTTCCGAACAAAGAGAACTGGAGCACCCCATGGGGATTTGCTACGTCTGATGAAATCGGAGATCTTTCAACTGTTCTTTCAATTCCTTTATCTCAACTGGAGACATTTTGTAAGGAGGAATGGATATGGGTTGCGTATCGAGGAGAAGGTCAATACAAAAGTCAATCTACCGCTTAGGAGGGACTCCTGGTAGATAATCTGGAAACACCTTCAGATAATCACATACAACAAGAACTGATGGAAAGGTTGGGGTCTCGTACATAGAATCCTTAATTCAAACTAGATGGTACACACAAACCTTAGAGATCATCTTTATGGCCTTGAGATAGGAAATAAAGCGACCTACAGTCATAGTTGGACTGCCTCAGCTTCCACTCTAGGACTGGCTCACTCGAAAATCGAAACTCTACGTATAGGTTCTACAATTTATTGAAGCAAAGCAAGCATACAACCAATTTATGCCGAAGATAACATCAAAATAGGTCATGTCTAACTCTACTAGGTCGAAGAGGTGACTTTCTGAAGGACTGTGATAGGATAATTTCTGTATATCCGTCGAGCTATAACTGACTCACCAGCTGAGCAAGACTGACTTCAAAACTAACAGCAACATAGGAATTCACAAATGATAAGGTATTCCCTGGATCTAACAACGCATACACATAAAGATGGAATCCTCGTAACGTACTAGTTGCCACATCGGGTGAGCACTCTTGCTCCTGCCAAGATGAAAGTGCATAGAATCTATTATGGTATTGGCCGCCACTTGTACTAGTAGAAGTACCCTGCTGAGCTAAACGTGCTGGTGGAGCTGCTGAGCTGGTTGCTGGGTCACGACCACTACCATGGCCCTATCTATCTGAAGAGAATCTCTAAGTACGTGTCTGAGCTTCCCACACTCGAAGAATTCCCTTGAACCTACTAAGCACTCTCCAATGTGCCTCTTACTACATCTCCTGCAAGATGGAATGCTAGGCACTCCTAACATGCTCCTCTGACCTCTAGAGCCTGATGCTCTACCCCTCTGATCACGTCTAGGTCTGGACAGAACACTGGCTGATGACTGGCTGGCATCGATGACCTCTGGTGAAACTGAGGACTATGTCTGCCACCGTACCTCTGTTGGGAATGCCATAGCTCCCTATCCTAGCCCTCTTGGACTCTTTCTTCCTCTCCTTCGTCTGTTGTGCCTCAATCTGCTGGTCATATATGACCAATCGGGAGAAATCTATGTCATTGATCAGCATAGCGGTCTTACACTCCTTGACCAAGGAATCTACCACTCCATTCAAAAATTTTCTCACATGAGCCCTAGGATCAGCAACCATCTCCGGTGCATACTTGGACAACCGAGTAAACTCCAAAGCATACTCCTAAACAGTTCTGTTGTTCTTCTTCAAGTTGACGAACTCCACCACCTTTGCCTCCCTCAACTCCCTAGGGAAGAAACTGTCCAAGAAAGCAGTCACAAATTCATCCTAACAACGAGAACTGCTCCAGCTCCTCTACTATCCTTCCATTAATGGAACCATATGTGAGCGACTCCCTTCAGCTGATAGGAGGCTAAATCTGCACTCTCCTCTCCTATCACCCCTATAATTTGGGTGAATTTTTGCACCTTCTCAAGGAACTCATGTGGTTCCTCATCCACCTTCGACCCAAGAAACTCAGGTGGGCTCATCTTGAGAAAGTCTCGTATTCTCGTCGTTGTTGCATTCCCATTCTAGGGAACATGGGTCATCGCCTGCTGGTTGACCTGAGCAGTCATAGCCTATGCCAATATCTAAAATGCCGCTCTGAACTCAGAATGAGTGACCTGCTCGGGCAAAGGATCCGCTGGGGCTTGCTGATGTCCGTCTCCATTGCTATTGTCATGGCCATTTCTGGTGCCATTCTTCTACCATTAACTTGGCGTGGAGGCATATTTCTGCAAATGCGTATAACACGAGTTCGAGGAATAGAGAGGTACTTCATCGCATGCATAGATCATGAAAGAAGGGAAATTTCCTAAAACATCTTATAGTCTCTTCCCCATAAGTGTGTCACGCTTTACACCCATGGAAAAAACTCTACTTAATGCGGCTTTAGACACCCGAGGACACTCCTAAATCTTTCTGATACCAAGTTTTTCACGACCCGAGTTGAGAGCCTGAATCAAGACACAGAGCCTAGCACCACGAATGGCTCCAAGATAACCCATGGTACATTCATAGCATGACTTAATATAAAAACGACATGAACATGAATAAGCGGAAGACTGAGTATCATTAAACATAAACCAAGCGAATACATCACAATGCTGAATCTCAAAGTTGATCATACTAGTCTATGTCTGAAAAAGCCTCTAACAACTGACGAGATGCTGGGACAAGCCCCCAGCTATCTCGAAGTCTAAAACTAAACTGACATAACAAATCTAAACTGATAGATGTCCTTGAATGATGAGGACTCACCTAAAGCAGGGGCTGAACTGGACTGAAGAGGAAGCAAGCTATCAATGAGACTAAGTTGGATCACCCGAACCTATATCATGAGATGATATAACATAGAGTATGTGGTCATTACTTGGAATGTACTGAGTATGTAAGGTAAGTAAAACATTATTAATAAAAAGTTAGTTGAAAACATGCATATAAATCAAAAGATCATGAGAGTAAGGCCTGCATGTTGAAAACTGTATCTGAGATATACATAATCATAAGTTGGTTATCAAAATTGAACATAGTGACCCAAGATTTTGAAATAAAAATCATATGACTTGTCATAGCTGAAATCATAAGTAAAAGCTCATAAACGGATCATTGGATCAAATCTGCTGTAAAACATAATATCATAAGTTATGAACATGAGTAACTAAAATCATGAGGAACAATGGGAGACTCGTCATAACCGACACCATCATGATAGAGCTTACATGATTCCCCAACTATCACACTCAAGTGGGCAGAGCAGTCCAAAATATTATCAGGGCTAAGGATGCTAAATCATGATATCGGTATCAAGTTTAGCCCTTTTAGGCAGGAGAGAACGTTCTTGAGAGGTCCCAAACATATATAAATAAATTTACGTTGGCGCATAGTTCTAAGACTGGGGAAACCTCGAAACCCCAAGCCTACTCATTGCTAGACAGTACTCCCAAAAATATGCATAGTGCTCACATCATTTTCTTAATGTAGCTAAAATCATAATCCCATACATAACTTGAATCTAAACATTAGGAGTCTTGGCTCCAAACATATCATAAGTTGCATTAGGAGTTTTGAATCCAAACCATATGATAAGTTGATTTTATTAGCCTTGGCTAAATCATAATTAATATACTTAACTTGTATGGGCTTGCCCAAATCATAAAATCATACATACTTGAAATAGACTTCATAAGCCAAAATATGGAATCATAAGTTAAGAGTTCATAAACTTTCATGCATACTAGATATCTTATCACACTTGAAATCATGGATCATAAGCTTGAATTTTTATAAAAACTTGCATAATAGGATATAATTTCTGTTGCACCCTATTACGAAAAGATTCAAAATATGTCACAATTTCATGGCTCTTTTACCTGGTTTGAAAAAAATGGTTCAAAGTCTCCACCTAATTTGAAGAATTTATTAGGAAACCTATGTGTCTTGCAAATGTTTAACTCTATTAGTCTGCTAAACCAGTGAAAATTGCAGAAGAAATTGAGGAGAATTCTAGTTTGATCTCGTAGGGGAAGTTCAATTCAATGCATACATGGGAATCTAATGACTTAGAATAGGCTATACCCTCTTAAAATACTCCTTTTAGGTCTTAAAATAACGTCATTAAAGAGTTAGTAGCTTAGAAAACTACAAAATTACCCTAAAAAAATCACATGAAAAACCTGACTGCCAGCTACAATGACCAATCCAACAGGTCATTGTAGGCCAATAGCGGCCTCTACAACTATCATTTCGAGCCTTGCGATCAGCTATAGTGAGAGGTTGAGCTGCGGAAGTGATGGGCTCCTTTACCTTTATGACATCCATCATCTTGCCTGCTAGGTACCCTGCTAGAGGTAAGTAAAGGTCAGCCTCTTCCTCCTCAATGCCTGCCTCTCTAAAAAATTGGGTCAGGAGACTACCATAATAGTACTTCCACCTGCAATTATCTCTCGATCTCCTTATGTTGTCCTGGAGCAATGCATGAAATTTGATTGAAAGCCATATCATCAACATGTATACCAACACGACTCACTCTCTAGTGATCTCTGATATGTGTGTCCCAAAGAGAAGCACAACACAAACCAACTTCACCTAAACTTTCGCCTCCTTATTCAAGTAGGAGAATGCAAGTGTGGAGTGAGTGCCCTTGTGGTCCCTTTCCCAATGGGCTGATGAATTCTCACCACAAAGAGTATGGCGAATGTCGCGATATGGAGGCTTCTATAGCAGAATGAAGTACCCAGATGGGTCTATCGCAGGTGTTCTAAGGAAGGCATTGAATCTCTTAGTAGTGAAACCAACAACCTATCCCTGTATTTTGACCTCATTTCTCTCTCCAAATAAATTGTCCTAGTTTGCATAAAATTCCTTCACCAAAGTGAGGTTACACCCTCCCGGCTCGGCAAAGATGTAACTCAATCCCAACTCACGGACCTTGTCCCTGATGGTGGAAAAATCAAGTGCGAGGTGGCCTTCGTCAATCAATTCTCAGGAGCATATTTGACCTCTTTTTATGTGTTGAACCATGTTAGTCCATGAGGCTCCACCGGTTTTGCTCCAAACCTCCTAGTAGGGGCTCCCTTGGCCATTGAACTCGATCTTTTGTGCCTTTCTGGTGCCATTTGAAACCCTTGTTAGCTACCTCTATTTCCTTTCCTTTGTTATCATTTGATGCCATGAAACCTGCCAATCACAACCAAGAACATCACACAATTATTTCATGAACAAAACGGCTAGCAAATTATGTGTAATGGGTGCAAAGTGACCCCACACTTAATTCGCTAGCATACTTGTGAGAATTTCTCAAATAGGGTACTCAATACTTCCCCCATTATCATCCCAAATCTCAACCTCAACATTATTCACTAACTTTACATTACAAACAAGTTCATGAATTATTAGTTTTTCACATCTCTCCTCTATTCTTTTTTTCTTTCTTTTCAAACCTTGGCCATTATCTTCCCTTTTCCTCTTTTAATTCATTATTCAAGTAACTCACATGGAAGTAGCTACATTCAACAACCAACATGAAATTTACTACTAACCACCATGAATTAACATGAATTTTCAACAACTCAAGATTCTTCACATTCAAGAATTAAGACTAAGCACTTTCTCTCTCTACAATCAATGTTCTACGCACTAAATTCATGAAATTCAATTCATTCCCACAACTTCAATATTCAACCAAAAATAAGCAACAAAACAAGGATAACATATCATTATGGAAGAATTTTAGAAATTAAAGCTCATTAAGCACACATTATTAAATTCAAGCTTTTCACCAACAATGGTAATTTTGGGTCTTTAACTTGGAGAAGAAGGGTATGGGAGCATGCTTTTCATACTAAATAACCAAGAGAGAAGAGATTTAATTACTTGAGTTGGAGATATTAGCTTCACCAAGCTTCTTGGAGAAGACAACAATGGGGGACTAGGGAGAGGGGAGTTACGGCGTTATGAGAGAGAGAGAATTTTATTTGCCTTTTGTTTTTTACTTTTAGTGAGAGGGGATGAATGAGAATTTATAATAAAGGTGTGGTACATGGGTTTTTGGTAATTTTAAGGTCCATGTGTTAAATTTGACCCATTGAACAAAAACAAATTCAGATAGAATACCACTAGCACCGCGCGCCAGTCACCACGCCATACACTTAGAAAAAAATTTCTTCGTGAACAGGGGCTGGCACAATGCGCCACCCATAGCCCCAACCTGGGAAAAAATTCTTTCTGAATATAACACCTAGTGCTCTACGCCAGGTACCTCACCCCAGACTTAACCTTTTTCAACTCATTTTTCCTGCTCTTTTTGCCTCCAAAGCCCTGTTCATCTCTGTAAAACCAAAAAAATATTAGAAAACTGGGTTGTCTCCAACCAAGCACCATAGTTATAGTCGTGGCATGACATGCCTCTCATGTAGTGTCTTATTTAACATCACGGCACAATGAAACTCACTCTCACTCCTTCATCCAAGTGAGATCGTTAGTATCCTGAAAACTTGCTAAATTCTCATGCAACACATACTGCTCAACTGCTCGGTTACACCCTTCGAGCTCTACAATTGGCTTCACTGTGAAATTCTCATAATTAGGTGGCCACCTAGCCACTCTAAGCACATCAAAGACTGCCTCCTAACCATCCGTAGTCATTGACATCTTGCCCGACTTCACTTTTATGATTGCATCGGTGGTGACTAAGAATCCTCTCTCGAAAATAAGGGGAGCTGATGTATCTACTTCGTAATCAAAGATTATGAATTCCACCGGTAAAATGAAAGGTCCAACCTCAATCAAGACGTCCTCTATGATTTCGTTAGGATAAGAAAGAGACCAGTTGGCAAGCTGCAAGGTCACTATGGTAGGACGTGGTTCACCTAAACCCAAGGTCTTGAACAAGGATGCAGGAATCAAATTAATGCTTGCACCCAAGTCACACATTGGTGAACCAACTTCCCTACTCCTAATTGCAACAAAAATAGTGAAGCTCCTAGGTTCTTTTAGCTTCTTTGGAATTTTGTTCTGCATCCGAGAACTGCACTCTTTCATGAGGGTCATAATTTTAAATTCCGTCAGCCTCCTCCTATTTGCCAAAATATCCTTCAGATACTTGGCGTACTTCAGAACTTCCTACAAAAGTTCCACCAATGGTAAGTTAACATGTACCTGCTTCAACACATCAAGAAATTTCTAGCAAGTTGAGTCCTCCTTCTGCTTCTTAAACCTTTATGGAAATGGAGGAGGTCATTTGGTTTCTTCCAACTTCGGCTTTGAGTTGCTTGACTAACCAACTCCTGTCTGGATATCATAATCTATTCTTCATCAACTTTCTTATCTCTGGGGATCACCTTACTCTGCTCTTTACCATTGCACAAAGAAATTGCAGTCACATTTTTCTTGGGGTTCTTCTCGGTGTTACTCGAAAGTGCCCCTTGTAGTCTATTGGTCTGCTAAAGGGCCAATTGCCCCATCTCTCCAGCTTTTGGATGGAATTCTTCATCTCTTTAACCACCTGAATCTGCTGAACCATCCTCTGATTCACTGTCTCTTCAAGTGAATTTCTCACCTGCTGGCCCTAAGGACATAGTTGTTCTGGGGTCTTTGGAAATTCTGATTCCCTCCCCATGAGGGATTAGCTGTATTCCGGTACCCCTGGTTATAGTTGTTACCTGCAAAACCTCCTCCATGAACTTGTTGTCCCATAAAATATATAGAATCTGGATTTAGTGGACAACTTGAATAAGTGTGTCCTTCTGCACACACCTCATATGATGGTGGTGGAGTCTAGACCTGATGGACCCGCTGAACCCGACTTCCTGCTAGTGTGGTCACAAGTTTGCTAATCACATTCACCAGCTGACTGATATCTGCTCGAATTGCCACCACACCATCTACTTCGAGCTTTCCTGGCACCTTGGCTGTTATGAATCCTCTACTTGAGTCCTGATAGACTTCACTCCCCACTTATATAAGGTTCAAATGAGCTTCAATCTCATCATAGCTCTTGAAAAAAAATTTCATTATGCGATAGCGTCAAGCAAGATATAATCTTCGTTGGCTATATGTAATGTGGATAATCTCTCAAGTAGCCCTTGTATCGTTCCCAAGCCTGAGTTGAGGTCTCACCAATCAACGAGAACAGAAACAACATGAGCTTAACATACTCATTCGACAGTTTTTGATAGTGAACATTCTCACTCAGCTCCACAAACGTCATTAGATGTGTGTGGTTATCCTCGTGCGGCTTGCCCTGATATTAACAAGTGTTTTGGACCAACTGCACGGTCCCTTTCTTTAACTCAAAGTTTCCGATGATGGTCGGCTTGATGATCACTTTAGAAGCGTTCTCCATGTTTGGCCTAGAAAAATTTGACACTGGAACCCTCTCCTGGTTGTTTCCCTATTCTTGCTCGTTATTTTCCACAATTAAACTTCGAAAAGTTCTCTCAATTTCAGGATCAAAAGAAGCCAAAAGTGGTTCTTGACTTTTTGTAGATGGCATATACTGAGCACATAACACCTATAAACTTCACAAAAAAAGGAACAAACGTAAAATACAGAATAGTGGAATAAAAATCCTAACCTACAAATGATCAATCAATCTTCAAGTCCCCGACAATGACGCCAAAAACTTGATGTCGCGAAGCGCACATGGTCATCGATGTGCTGTGAGTTTACAGCACTTTCGATGATTAAACCTAAGAAAATGGCATGGACTTAGGTTTATTTATATGGATATGAGGCACTTCTACTTTGATTTCAGGACAAATAAGTATTGGAGCAAAAATGTGCAAAAGAAGCCTAAAAATAAAGAAAAACAGCCAAGTACAAGTCTCAGTATGAGTCATACCTTGATTGTACGAGCCGTACTGAGGACCGTGGTGAAAGTAAGAAGGCTGGATTAAGAGGAAGGCAACATGCGATTCTCAGTACGAGCCGTACCAAGATGGTACGAGCTGTAACTTGAGTTGTGAAATTGTTCAGAGAAATTTTCACAAAGGCAGACTGTTGGTACAAATGGACTCACGTATCGTAGCACTAACATATGACCCGTACCATGAGCCGTGGTGAACTTTAGAAGATTCTTCAAGACTTGGCAGAACTTCAGACACAACAAACAGTACGAGTCATAGGAAGAAGGTACGAGTCGTACCATAACACTCGTGGAAAACTTCAAAAGATATTAGAGTTCTCAGCGCAAAACACAATGTAAACTAAGCACTTCCCTAGCCAAAGATAGTATAGTAAAAATCGTCTCTGCAGGGATTGATTAGAGTAATATATCAATAGGTTCTGCTAAGTATTATCTAGGAATTCAATACTTTAATTGATTGCGTGGATGATACCACAAGCATAACAAGAAAATATTTAAAATAAACTAATGTAACACAAATCTTTATTGTTCTTATAAATAAGAGAAGCTAGGGAAATTTGGGACAACCTTATATGTTATCGCAACTAGAAAATTAATTCTCGCTCATTCTTTACCACTAATTTATAATTGATTCTTGTAAATTCAATCGTTACTTGTTATGCCCAAGAAAAGTACGATTTTCTTTCAAATAATAACTTTTCTCAAACCAACAATATAATGGTAGTGATGGGTTTCCTTTATCTCGCCATAGGGCCTAACTAAGAAAATGTTTCTCAACTATTTTTCTTGAATGATTTTATGTTTAATCACAAACTCTTTCAATTACTTACAAAGAATAAGCAAGAACGTTCTACCAATGTGAACTAAAATCATCAAACTATCCTTATTTCAAATAGAAAGTAATAATGAAATAACCCACATCTGAATTTATTAGTGGCAATATTCGATAACGGAATGAGAATTCAAACACTACTCAACAATTACATATGGTTTCTCACCAAGATTTTCCACAAAAAGGTCTACTCCCTTGAGATAGAAGAAGTAAACTAAGAAAGATAATGAGAAAGAAACCATTACAACTAAACTCTTAATCCCAACTTTCATTTGGCTTTTGAAGTCGTAGTCTTCCTTCCACATTCCTACTTGTTTCTTTTCCGTTTTAAAAACAAGATACCCTTGATAGGTGTTTAAACCTTATATAACATGGGGTGTATCCATTAAAATTCCAAAACTATCCGTCAACTTGAATACTTTTGTCACTACATGCGTGGTGGCACAGCTAGGAGCTCAAACGTGTAGCTGACCGCACAGGGATTGCAGTGAAGCTTGGAAAATCTTCCTAGTCTGTGCGGTTTCACTCTGATGCTGCGTGATCGTGCAACTCCTCCAGTCCAGCGACATGTCATTTTCTCCACTTTTTGAGTTCTTTGACTCTAATTCTAGGCATACCTTCATCTGAACACATTCAACAAATAATTTAGCAACATTTTCATATACAAAGGTCAATAAAGATAAAAAATCACTTAAATTACTTCCACCATGCATAGAATTCTATATCCATCAGCAATACGTTACCATAGAAGGTTCTTTTCAATGATGTCAAACGGAAAAAATTAAGTAAAAAAAAAAAAGAACCCGTTCCTTGTACTTTAATGATGTATGAATCTGATATGTTCACATAACCTATCCACCTTCTAAGTTGCAATGAGTGGAAGGTTAGTCTTTCGATGAACTTAAGTAAGAGAATACATCTTACTAAGTTCATAATGTTGATCAAAGTTGGTTCTTAGGTTGAGAATACATCTGACTAAGTTTATAATACTGATCAAAATTGGTTTTTAGGTTGAAGATTGCACGTGAGTACACATACAACTATTAAGGTTTTATTATGTGTTTATCATCTTCAAAAGAGAGAGTTTGTTGAGTATGAACTATACTACATATGACATTTTAATGATTAACAAACAAAAAAGAATATGTTATAAGAACTTGCTAAATATGTCTAAATAAGGACTGGTAGTATTTATAGCAAATAACTGCTGAAAAACTAGTTCTGTAACATGTCTACTGAAAGAATTGGATTACATAAGTACAATGCAAGAAGTAAAGAAACTAGGTCCTTCGCAATAGACTGGTGAAGACAATTAATTATACACAAAGCAGATTCTAAGTGCAGGAAGAATTTCTCGAGGAGTTGAAATTATGGCTAAATAAAATGGATCAACAAAGAAGAAATCAATATGGAAATTTATCATATTTGCACACATAGAAAAAAATTTGAAAAAAAAGAGAGGAGAAAACAAGCAAAGGCCAATACGCAAATGAAAACTATGTTTGACTTGGATTGGATTCGTAGATTTATGAACCTATTCTTATTTGGATTTGGAGAATAGATGTAAACCTCGAAACACGAGGCGAGATGTAAACCTCGAAACCTCGAGTGTAAGTCTCATGAATTTATAGGGCATAAGTTTCATATATCTTTAATTTTATAATCTTATTACTAAGAAGTCTCATGTGTCTTGAATTTTATAATTTATTATTTAAAAA
>JACEIK010001802.1:150139-161797 GCA_018107945.1 Datura stramonium | reverse complement strand
ATTCAAGGCATAATCCTTATTTAATGGATTCTCCTAGACATAGGTTAAATTTCCAATCGGCAACAAGTAATTAGGTGGAAGGGAGTTCTCTTCAATTTGACAAAATTGAAGTAGATTAACACCTATGGTGCTATTGAAAGATACTCATGGGTTTCCTAAGTCTTTTCTTGCATGTTCAACCCTAGACCACTCTCAATCTATTCACATTGGGTGATTTAGAGGGATCGACCCATAATTGGGATCACTTTCCTAGAATTATCTCAAATTGATTACACAACCCTAGCAATTTACAATCTATAGCTATAGATAAATTTTACAAATCTCATTTTGAATAGACTCTAATTTTGCAATACTACATTGATTAGTACTAGATAGAGTGGGCTTAGCATAGTCTCTGTGGGACTCGACCTCAACTCCTTGTTGGGTTCTATATTTGTTGTGATCGTTTACACTACCTGAGATTGGGAGTGGATTTGAATGACATCAAATATTATGGCGCTGTTGCCAGGGGCTCTGGGATAAGCGCCATCTAACCCTATTAGTCTAGTTTGCTTGCTTAGGCCTATTCTTGTACCTTGTCTTTTTGTTTTTTTAATTGATATAGGATCATGGCCGTTCTTCTGCCCAGAGACTTGTAGAACATGTTTGCAGAAGTCAATGAGGAAGTTGACTATGCAAGTGCCATCATTCCACTAAGGGTGAATACTTCGTCATTCAAGATAGGTAGAAGCATCTACACCACGCTTAAGGTGGAGGGGAAGTTTCACAACTCCACAGATGATGACCCTCATCAGTATTTAAAGAATTTCTTGGAGGTGTACAACCTTCACAAGAAAAATAACATTTCGGATGATGCTATCTGACTTAGAATATTCAAATACTCATTGGCCGGTGAGACAAGGGAATAGTTTATACAAACTATCTCCAAACTCAATCCATACATGGCAGAAGTTAGTGAATGTCTTCTTGAAAAAGTGGTTTCCGCCTAGCAAAAAAAAGCAGAGAAATGGGACAAAATATTCTATTTCTGGAAGCTCCTGGGAGAACAGTTGTTTGAAGCTTGGGAAAGATTCAAGCAATACATCCTTCAAATGCCCAACCATGGGTTCCCAAACCACATTTTTCTTGAGAAGTTTTACACTAGGTTGGATGATTTGATATAGTTTGTTCCCAACAATTCCACTGGAGGATGTTTCATGGACAAGACATTCAACAGAATTTGCCATCATTTTAGACAGAATAGCAAAGCACTACCATGCTTGGAATTGTGGGG
Source organism: Datura stramonium (assembly GCA_018107945.1). Classification (NCBI taxonomy): domain Eukaryota; kingdom Viridiplantae; phylum Streptophyta; class Magnoliopsida; order Solanales; family Solanaceae; genus Datura; species Datura stramonium. The sequence continues at coordinate 160,524 of JACEIK010001802.1, read as the reverse complement.
GACAGAGTGGAGGGCTCAATGTGGGGACTCCTTCATTATCTCTTGATGAAGGAAAATCAGAAGCATGATCAGATGATGGCTACCATGGAAACCAACATAACGCTCCACATAAAGAAGTTGACTGAGTTTTAGGTCAAAAAGGTACATGATATTGATGAGACCATGACTGGTGTTTAATAGGGGCATGAATGCCCTCCTCCTCTTTACTAGTACCAGCCATTATAAGAGCAACCTTATATGCAAGTTGAAGACACCAACTGTGTAGGAAACTCATCAGGTTGCTACAGACTGCAATATCAGCAAGGCCACCCCTCTTCTTCATATCAAGGCAATGGAGACTGCAATCACAAGGTCAAGGTTAATATTACCCAAGAAATTATTATGGTGGTCAAAATCAAGGTTGGCACAATGGTGTAAATTTCCAGAATAGAGGATCAACTTCTTATGTTCCACCGAGAGGTCCTCCCTATAACCCTTAAAATTAGAGGGAGTGTCCTTCTCGTGATCATGGAGGCTCAAAGCTTGAAGAGATGTTGGAGAAGGTGCTTACCAACCAAGAGAGATCAGATGCTTGTCTCAATTGTCTCACAGAGATTGTAGGCTCACACACAACTTCCATTCAAAAGTTAGAGCAACAGGTGCGGGATCTTTTTGGAGACCAAAATCCAAATCAAAAGAGCAATCTTCCCAGTGACACAGTGGAAAATCCAAAAGGACATACAGGACCGTCCAATTCTCAATGTATTGCCATTGTCACAAGGAGTAGTAAGATTATGCAACCCATGGATGTTAAGGTCGAGGATGGTGTGGTTAAAAATGAGTTTGAAATTGTGATTAAGGTTGATGACCAAGTGGAGAAGCCTAAAATGTCTTTTATTGATGAGAAAGTTGAAGGTGGAGCCAAAAATCCACCTATTGAGAAAGTTTCTAAATATAGTTCAGTTTCTCCAAAGGAGAGAGAGAAGACCAAGAGAGATGTAGATGACTTTGCAAAATATTTTCCACTGCCTGTTCCTCCGCTTCCACAAAGAATAGCTCAACAGGATCTTGATGTGAAAGTAGCAAAGCACATTGAGTGGATAAAAGAAGCAACACTCTGGGTACTCTTCATAGATGCCATCAAAGAGATGCCTAGTTTTCTAAGTATTTGAAGATGCTGTTGACTAGAAAGTTGTCGGGTGACAAAGAGAAGCTAATTCTAGTGATGCAACAAGTGAGTGCTATTATGGCAAGCACATGTGTTGAAAAGAAATGACATCCAAGAGAATTTAATGCGCCTTACAAGATCGATAGATATGACTGCTTTATATGCCTTTTGTGATAATAAGGCTAGTATTAATCTAATGCCTCTAGCTATTTACAAGCAGTCCGGGTTTTCTATGTTGAAGTCCACCTCACTCCGGCTCTAAATGGTCGAAAAGAAAATCAAGACACTGATAGGGGTGGTGGAAGATGTGCTTGTGAAAGTTGAAAAGTTTGTGCTTCCGGCTGATATTGTGGTTCTTGGCTGCGAAGTGGATCGGGATATTCCCATCATACGTAGCAGACCTTTAGGCTACTGGGAGGGCCGTAATGGTCTTGTAAAAGCATGAAATCATGTTCTGGGTCAAGAATGAAAGCATCACCTTCAATACTGGGAGAGGTAATTTGCTGCCCATAGGAGTTGGGGACATCTTTGTGGTTAATATTGAAAAAAATGCTAATGAAGTGTCTAAACATACCATTGATGCATCACCAAACAAAAAAAGGTCAAATCAACATGGGTGACGCAGTACCTCTATAGAACCAAAAGCAGAAAGTGGGTGAGAAAGCCCCATCCCAAGGATGGTTCACTAAGTTCATGATAAGGTATCTTGCATCGTGTCGCGATGTTAAATCAGGTGCTTCTTGGGAGGAAATACAAGGGATGCTACACCATGTATATTATTGTAACAACCCTAAAAAGTTCATAATATTAGATCCTAGACTTGAAGTAGAACTAGCAGACAAATCTACAACTTTTCAAAGAACGAGTCTTGGGGCAACTCATTAGATGGAACTACGAGTCGTGGTCAGACTCGTGGTGAGTAGTCTGAGTTTTATGTTCCATATGAGACATCTCATGTAATGGTTTGTGTTAAGAAACGATGGGTCATGATGTCCATATGTGAAAAGGAGAATCAAAAAGTGAGTAAAGTTGGTTCAGTAATCACAAGTCATGGGACGACTCGTGGCATCAACCAATGAGCCATCCTGTTTGTCCGTCAGTTGAAGATTAAAAAGTCCATAAGAAGCCTTAGTGACCACGAGAGGTCACCACGACATATGATGATTCGTGGTATGATCTATCATCATTGGGTGGGAGAAATTTTAGATGAGTTCCTAAGGGTAAATTAGTAAGTTCCCATGTTTTTATCTCATAAAATAGAAGATTTAGGATTCCTAAAGAGTATATTTAAGGGTTTAATTAGTATAAACTCCTATTACTTCCCTTACAACGTGAATTCAAGACAATTAAGCTCTCAAGTTCTTCAAGCAAGCTAGGAAGTCTTGTTCTCCAAACTAGGATTCTTCAAGCTTGAGTCTAAGCTTAACTTCTAGATATGTAAGGCTAACTAAAGTGAGGATTTCTAATAATCATTATGCCGTAAATCTATGCAAGATTTCATTAAGATTAAAGCTAGGGTTTTTGACTAGATTCTTGAATTGTCTTCTTCCTTATCTGTATATGTTGAATTGCCATTGTTGAATTCTTCGTATTGAGTTTTATCTATTATAACTCTTTATTATTGATTTTGATTCCATTCTATTGATTTTTGATCTTGACTCCATTGTTTATTGTTGATTGATGGTTGATTCATGTCTCATATCCCATGAACCCAATTGCATAAAGTCATGATTTTGAAAACCATTATTTTGAAAGCCATTGTTATTTAAGAAAAGTGCATCATTATCATAAAGTTAAGCATATTTAAAAAGAGTATGCATAAAGAGATTTTGAGAAAGAAGGTATGATTTTGAGCATAGAGCTCCCAAATTTTCAAAGAGATGTTTGGAGCATAAGGTCTCCCAACTTTTTAAGAATGTTTTGAACGAAAGACTCCAAAGAGATTCTTAAACATTCATTATATTTATAGCTAAAGTGCTTTAAAATGATGTTTTTAAGATGTCTCGGATAGGCATAAGTTGTCACGTCCCACCTTGGGAAGCGTAACAAGCACCTCATTCCACACTGGACTCTGAGCTGACCTGACTGGACATCTACACTTCTGGTGTATGCCAGCAGTGCATAATCAAGAAAACAAACAACTATATCTCGGCTGTAAACACAGCCCTAGGCCGACATGTCCACCGCTCAATACCTATAGTAAATCAGCTAACCCAACAACAACATCAATATCATCCTATGCGGGCTGACAAGACCACCATGCTCCTAACAGATAACATATTGGGCCCCACATGGACAACAACACATATAATATCGCATATAAGCCCCACACGGTCAATAACGCATAACTAACCCAAAAACTATAGTCTGCAAGCTTCTAAGAGTAGAATATTAGTCGGGAAAGGACCCCGACCTACCCAAAACTATACAACAAAAGATAATCAAACCTTAAGAGTCTGGAAACTATGGAAGAAAGGAGATAGACAATCCACTGTATCTGAATAGTTATTGAGACGTCTCGAGCCCAATCTATGCGGACCTGTAGGCAAGTATGCAGCGCCCCATGCATGGGCGTCAATACAATATGTACTGAATATGTAAGGAAATAAATAATGACTGAATGAAAGCTGATAAGGAAATGGAAGTAATCAGTAATAAGGGCCAGAAGTTTACCTCACAGTATGGACTATAGCTAACAGGTAATGTACAAACAAGAACCTAACCTGGCCCCCATAAGCCTGGAAGGTGCAAATAGTATAAAATAACCTACCTGGGCCCCCATAAGCGCTGGAAAGTGCAAGAAATCAATACTGTTCCTACCTGTACCACTATAGGCCCGTAGGCAAGCTGTAACTAAGGTATACTTGACCTCTGAAGCTGTGGCTGAGCCTTCTAGGCTCCCGTGACTGTGTCTGAGCCATCTGGGCTCTTGTAGCTGTATCCGGGCCATCTGGGCTCCTGTAATCGTGTTTGAGCCGTCTGGGCTCAAATAACTGTATTTGAGCGGTCTGGGCTCCTGTAACTGTATCTGAGCCGTCTAGGCTCCTAAAGCTGTATCCGTAAGTGGAAGGAAGCTATACGATTTCTAACAATAGGTAGTTCACCTAGAAAGCTACCACCCGATACCTTCAGCAACCTTAGTGCCAATGACTGGAAATTAAGGCCATTCTATCATGATTCTAGTCCTATAAGTATCAAGATACGCCAATGATTTGTAAGCAAGCTCTACTGTATATATATAGGTGTAGAATAGTACATTGTATTGCCAAACTATGCCCTATGCTTCTTGACTTAACAAAGTACACTAATAGCTACCCTCAGGCCTCTTCGACCTTAATATGGCAATAAAACACTTACTAGTTCCCTTAACTAGTAAATAACTGAACAGGGCATCCCTTCGTCGCCTCTGGAAATAATCAAAGCTGAATACAAACTTCCCAATAAAGGATACTATGTTATAACCTCAATTTGTCTCGTAGGAGCTAACCAAAGTACTATAAGCATAAGCTACTATAAGGTATTGATCGAGTCAGCTAAAAAACAAGAGTAACTTGCCGAGAGGAGTTAGCCTTAACATATCGCTTTTCGTAGGTTCAACTTTACCAGCAAGAATTCTAGCTCACGCCTGTATTCCTTTATCGTTTAGCCAATTATAACAACACATACACCACGCCTAAAATCCATATATAGCCAGCAAGAACAACAAATACTTCCAATCACTTACAACCTCCGACAAGATGTAGAACTAGGAATTTCTTACGATAGGGAGGAAGAAGTACTTACCCAAAATTTTACATAAACTTAAACTTGGAGGATGTCAATTTTTAGAACCTCTACCATCTTAGCGCTTCCACCTACGAGCCAATTTTGATGAAAAAATTCCATCACGATGCTCTCCACACCCTTAATAACCCATATCCAAGTTGGATTGATATTTGGAGATGATTTGGCCCTTTAGTTTTATTCAAAATCGTGAAAAACTTAGAGGAAATGTTGGGAGAAGGAACTGCTCAGCTATTCAGGAAATTATGATGATGAAATAATGAATTTTGGGCCAAAAATTGCCTTAAATAGATTACCCAAAAGGCAACCCGACCCGGCTGGCTGGTGATCCACTTATGCTCAAACAGTCCGCGGTAAAACACTCATAACTCTTTTCTCCGATGTCGGATTGACGAGCGATTTGATGTTCTAGAAACTAGACTAAAAGATATTTAATTTGATATGTTATAGGTCTCCTAAATTATTATATATTGGGAGAAAATCCCTAAGACATTTGACCTAAATATCAAAGAATTTCTAAAGTAACTTGCAATAACTTTGCCGATTTTCGTTTAACAACTTTCTCGAATTCAAATTTTAATGTACGATCATTGAGTATATGAATACCTCATAACACATCCTTCTTGTGGAACTATGAACTATTGGCCATAGCTCGAAAGAATGAGTTTATCGCTCAAATCATACGGGGTGTTACATCCTTCCTCCTTTAGGAAAATTCATGCTCGAATGTAACTTAGATTCACGAATTCAAGCTTGTAGGAGTTTCCAAAAATTTTTGCATTCTCCCCTATAATATGGACTATCTAAAAATCTGAAACACAGAAAATTCCAACATAGGCATCTCACAGGACGGTACAAACTACTATATAACATAGCTCTACGACAATCAAGTGAGAAATCAACAATAATGATGATATAAGCAACAAAACAATATCTGAACAACTGTCTCCCCTAACTGTACCTCCAGAGTCTAAGTACTATTATCATAGGTTCTGGAACAAGTGATGATATCTAGACCTCATATCGTCCTCAACTTCCCAAGTCATCTCTTCTACATTTCTGTTCGTCCATAAAACTTTAACTGAGGCTATATCTCTTGTCCTTAATTTTCGGACCTGTCGATCTAGTATAGCTATTGGAGTCTCCTCATAGGAAAGCTCTTTTTGCGACCTAAACATCCTCATCTGGAACAACTCAAGAAGGGTCTCATACGCACTTACGTAACATCAATACATGAAAAACTGGATGAACAGATTCTAGCCCCGAAGGAAAATATAACTCATAAGCCACTTGGCCTACCTTCTGAAGGATCCGGTATGGCCCGATGAATCTAGGGATAAGCTTACCCTTTTTGCCAAATCTCATAACGCCCTTCATCGGTGAAAGTTTTAGGAATATCCAATCATCGACATGAAACTCTAAGTCTCTACTGCATACATCGGAATAGGACTTATGAAGACTCTGGGCTGTCAATAAATGCTCTATGATGAGTTTAACTTTCTCTTCTAATTGATGTATCATGTCAGGTCCGATCAATTCTGATTCACCTACTTCAAACCATCTTATGGGGGACCTGCTTTTTCGCCCATATAAAGCCTCATAAGGTGCCATCTTAATGGTGGAATGGTAACTGTTGTTATATGCAAACTCAATAAGAGGTAGGTGATCGTCCCAACATCCTCTGAAGTCTAGCACACATGGTGTAACATATCTTCAAATTTCTTAATGGTGCGCTTTGCTTGGCTGTCTGTCTGGGGATGAAAGGCGTACTCAAGTTAACCTGCATCCCCAAACCTAAACTATGCCCCTCTGTTAGAGATGATAGATACTGGGACATCATGCAGTCGGACTATCTCTTTAATATATAACTCAATATAATCTTTGGCTGAGAACGTGGTCCTGACCGGTAAGAAATGAGTAGATTTCATCAGCTTTTCCACAATAACCCAGATAGAGTCAAATTTAAGCCTGGTGCGAGGTAAACCTGCAATAAAATCCATATTGATTGCTTCCCACTCCCACATCGGCACTTGTATCTCCTATGTTAGCCCGCCTAATTTATGATGTTCAGCTTTTACCTGCTGGTAATTGGGATACTGTGCTACCAACTCATCAATATTTTTCTTCATCCCATGCCACCAATAGATCTCTTTTATATCATGGTACATTTTTGTCGAACCCGGGTGAAGTGAATAACGGGAATAATGTACCTCTACCATAATATGCTGACGAAGTCCTGCCACATATGGAATGTAGAGTCAACCCCTGAATCTCAAAACTCTTCCCTCTATTATCTTAAAGTCTAACAACCCTTCTTGCTGAACCTTTCCTCTAAGCTGTGCCAAGCTTGGGTCTTTATATTGTCATTCTTTCACTTCCATAACCAGATAGGACACTGCAGTATTTTGAATGACAACCCCATTATCTTCTGAATCTACTACCGGACTGCTAGACTAGCTAATTGATGCAGCTCTCGAACCATCTCCCACTTTTCTGGCCTCAAATATGATAAATTGCCCATGGATCTGAGGGTGAGGGAATTGGCGACAATATTTGCCTTTCCTGGATGATACAGGATGTTTACATTGTAGTCTTTCAACAACTCTAACCAATGACGTTGTCGAAAATTCAACTCTTTATGCGTAAAAACATACTGGAGACTTTTGTGATCAATGAAGATGTCTACATGAATACCATATAAGTAATGCCTCCAAATTTTCAAAGCATGAATAATTGTAGCTACTTCTAAATCAAGGGTGGGATAATTCTTTTCGTGTTTCCTCAGTTGCCTTGAAGCATAGGAAATTACTTTACCATGTTGCATCAGAACACATCCTAACCCACTGCCTGAAGCATCACAATACACAGCGTAGCCCTCTGAACCCTCTGGCAAGGCTAATACTGGTGCAAAAGTCAGCCTGTTTTTCAATTCCTGGAAACTTTGTTCACAAGCCTTAGTCCACTGAAACTTAGCTGCTTTCTGATTCAGCTTCGTTAATGTTGCTGAGAGGGAAGAGAATCCTTCCAAAAACCTTTTGTAATACCCAGATAATCCCAAGAAACTACGAACCTCAATTGGGGCTGTGGGCCTGGGCTAAGTTTTTACAGCCTTAGTTTTCTATGAGTCCACCTGAATGCCTATATCTGATACAATATGGCCCAAGAAAGCTACATAATTTAACCAGAACTCACATTTCAAAAAGTTCGCATACAACTTGCGATCTCTAAAGATCTAGAGTACTGTTCACAGATGATTTCTATGTTCAGCTTCTGAACATGAATATACCAGAATGCCATCAGTGAACACTATCACGAACAAATCTAGAAATGGCCTGAATATACTGTTCATCAAATCCATAAACATTGTTGGGGCATTTGTCAACCCAAAAGAAATAAAAAGGAATTCAAAATAGCCATATTTGGTTCTGAAGGACGTTTTTGAAATATCCTTCTCCCGAACCCGTACCTGGTGGTTGATGAGTTGGTAGTTTACCAACTCATTAGGCTCTAAGACTTGAGTTTTTGTTTTGTTCTTGAGTTGATTATTTAGATTTTATGCCCTTTTTGCTTTCGTTGTGTGTAGATGGCTAAAAGTGAAGAAAAGAGTAAAAATGGAGCAAAAAGAAGGGAGTGAGAGTGAATCGATGATTCACAGATGTAAACTGGCGAAACACCAGCTAAGGGCCAAATATCACTGCCTCAAAGGATTGATGCTACCGGCGGTTCGCGACTTGTTAGCGGCGAGTCACCGGTCTAGTCGCCGAATGATACTCAAAAGTTCTGAAAAGTGGTTTGAAGACCCGGCAGTTCACGGATTCGCATCGGTGAAATGCCGGGTAACCGCCGGAGTTCACTGGAATTTAGTGAAGATGCAAAAAAGACACCCGGCGAATCACAAATTGTAACCGAAAAACTGTCGGTGCTTCCGTCGGTTCCAGAACGGTGCTCATAAGGGTATAATCATCCAACACTGGAAAAGAGATGAAAAGTTCCCTACTTTTTAGGGATAGGAATAAAGTACTTTGTACTCAGATATGCAGAAGGAAAGATAGAAATAGAGATTTTGAAGAGAGAACAAAAGCTTACATCACATTATTATTTCCTCTTTGAGCTGAAGACCATTCTCTTAGCTGAGAGGGAGATTCTGATTGAAAATTGTAGAAAGCACTCTATTCTATTTCCTTTTGTACTAGTAAGTTTCAGCTATTGTTAAAGATTATTTTGTGAAGTTGATTTATCTACTCTTTCTATTAAATTCAATGATACTATTGATGAATGTGTATTTGAATTTCTTAACTATGAGTAGCTAAAATAATTAACTAGAGGTGTGTGATGAGGAATACTTAATTGGATTAGGTATTTCTAGAGTCATCTTCATGTTGTTCAATAAAATGTAAATCTATTAGATTCTCTTCAATCTGTTAATGAAGATCTACTGATTATGATATGGGTCTATTTATTCTTGCTTGAGAGAGAATAATTAAGTATTGAAAGAGAATCTAGTAGTGGGCATGGATAAGAGATTCTGAAATTAAGCTAGAAATAGCTTAAATTGCTTTCTCATTTCTTATTAGCAACTAATAGCTAGGAATAGTGCAGTTTCTAATCCAAATCAAATCGGGTTGAGCTAAGTTGTGGCTAGAGTTTTCATAAAACTCTAGAAAGAGGTAGTCAATAGGACGATAATCCGAGATTACCCACTTTCCAAGATTATTTACACTTATTTAACTTATAAGATGACCTGGTATGTCCCGATCTAGTTAGTATTTCATCTACACCACACTATAGTATTTCACATCCTCGTTGACAACTTAGCTGATCTTGCTATTTTACTTCACTAAATCAACCAATACAATTCACTAAAAATTTCAACTCCCCCAATTTTATTTGTTTTTATATTAAATCCACGTGGTGCAAGCTAACATCAATTTCTCAATTGACACTTGAAATTATCATTCCATAGTTCTCATGGGATTCGACACCGGAACTTGTCGGGTTACTTGTTTTGATACTTCGTTCGTGTATTTTCTTTGAATTAAGGATATATTTTGGACGTTATCAAAAATGGTTGTTGCCGGGGACTAGCGCTTGATGATCTTGTGTTAATTGTTAAGTTGAAATAGTTTTGCATTATAGCTACTTAACCCGTGTTTGCTTTGTTGTTAGGAGCTCATAACTATCACGCCCCGCCCTGGGGGGTATGACTGGCACCTGGTGCCTTAGAAGGACCTGGACTACTAACTGGTGGGCCTAGGCACAACTGGTGCCTGGCTAGCTCTATCTCAGGTTCCTGGAAACAAAGGGCTATATAATGGTTGTAAACACAGCATCCAGCCAACTGGGCTGATAGCCACGTGTGAAAGCATCAACAGCTAACCAGAAACATTCTAATATCAAGGAACCTATGCGGGCCGACAAGGCCACCATGCTGTCTAGTCATCTGAAATGTAACATA
>JACEIK010001802.1:62252-109958 GCA_018107945.1 Datura stramonium | reverse complement strand
TAACCAGAGGCAGTCAAAATAGCAACAACAACACACGGCAACATCAACAACATTTAACCATTTTCTCAACTAATTTTTCACTAACTTTTGAGGGAGAAAACATAGGAAATTTTACCTTATTTTTTATGTGATTCTACCCCTCAATATGAAGTATAATTATATCAAAAGAAACAGCCAAAAATCCTAAGGAAAGCGGGCAAAACTCAGCTAACAAACAGTCCATCGGCAGCTCACTTAGCTGCCAATTTCCAGATTTTCGCTTCGCAATTTGAGAGGTTTAAAAGGGTAGAAATCCTTACCTTTTCTCCTGATTTCGACACCTACTCAAAGATGGATATATGGGCAGTCCAAATAGATTTTGAATTGCATAAAAACTTCTTCAAAACCTTGCCAAAACGAGCTCAAAAACAGCCTCTAACATACTTGGCAAGGTAATCTCAACTTATCTTGTGATTTTCTTGAACTTTGCTTGATGTTCCTCCTTGACTTCCTTTGTCCTAGCTGCTGGAATTGAGAGAGAAATGGAAACCTTAGAAAGCTGGTCAATTCAGATTTAGCTGGAAATGTTTTCTACAAGGGAAAATCAGATTTTAAAGTAAATAGGGCGGTGGAGGCGCTAGGGCGTCATGCCCGCGTCACCGCTCACGATTGTTCAGTAAAATTCTCATAACTTTTTACTCCGAACTCCGATTGACAAGCAATTTGATGTTCTGAAAACTAGACTCAAATACCTTTAATATAATAGTTCGTGGGGCTTCTAATTCATTATATATTGGGAGATATGGTTATTTAAAATTGACCCTTATTTATGAACTTCACATACTCTTTGGTTTTTTTGATCGTACACATTTCCCTTGACACCTACGACCAATATACAACCCGTACTTTCCCTAACATAGCATAAAACATCAAATAATTACCAATAAAAATTTTGGGGTGTTATAGGTACCCTCTCCTGCTACAGTGTCTAACTCATGACTGGTTGTGGTCTGCCTTATATCCGACATCTCTGTAGACAGACATAACAACATAAACTTAGGGACTCAACCCTAGATAATCGGCTTTGCACCACAATCTAAGAAGAAGGAGGGGTAACCATACTATCATACCTTGTAGCTTCCTGCTTATAAAATGTGGTGCACAACACATTTATAAACAAGATCCTACTAGACACAGCTTGTAGAAATCCCTAGGATACGACATTGCTCTGATACCAAGTTTGTCACACCCCACCTTGGGAGTCGTAATTGGCACCTCATCCCACACTGGATTCTGAGCTGACCTTGCTGGACATCTACACTTCTGGTAAATGCCAGCAACACATAATTAAGAAAACAAATAGTTATATATCGACTGTAAACACAACCCTAGGACGACAAGGCCACCGCTCAATACTTGTAGTAAATCAGCTAACCCAACAACAACAACAATATCATCCTATGCGGGCGGACAAGACCATCATGCTTCTATCAAATAACATATCTAGGCCTCACATGGACAACAACACATATCATATCACATATAAGCCCCACACAACTAATAACGCATAACTAACCCAAAAACTGTAGTCTGCAAGCCTCTACGAGTAGAATATTGGTCGGGACAGGGCCCTGGCCTACCCAAAACTATACAACAAAAGATAATCAAACCTTAAGCATCTGGAAACTCCGAAAGAAAGGATTAGCCAATCTACTGGATCTGAACAACTACTAAGACGGTCTCGAGCCCTGTCTGTCTGGACCTACAGGCAAGTATGCAGCGCCCCATGCATGGGCTTCAGTATAATATGTATTGAATATGTAATGAAGTAAATCATGACTGAATGAAAGCTGATAAGGAACTAGAAGTAATCAGTAATAAGGGATAGAAGTTAACCTCACAGTATGGACTATAGCTAACAGGTAATTTACAAACAAGAACCTAACCTGGCCCCCATAAGCCTGGAAGGTGCAAACAATATAAAATGACCTACCTGGGCCCCCATAAGCCCCGAAAAGTGCAAGAAATCAATAATGTTCCTATCTATACCNCTATAGGCGTGTAGGCAAGCTGTAACTAAGGTATACTTGACTTTTGAAGCTGTGGCTGAGCCTTCTGGGCTCCTGTGACTGTGTCTGAGCCTTCTGAACTCTTATACCTATATCCGAGCCATCTGGGCTCCTGTAATCATGTCTGAGCCATATGGGCTCCTGTAACTTTTTTTGAGCCATCTGGGCTCCTATAATCGTGTATGAGCCGTCTGGGCTCCTATAACTTTATCTGAGCCACCTGGGCTCCTGTAACTGTGTCTGAGCCGTCTGGGCTCCTGTAGCTGTATCCGTAAGTGGAAGGAAGCTATACGATCGCTAACAATAGGTAGTTCACCTAGAAAGCTACCACCTAATCCCTTCGGCAACCTTGGTGCCAATGACTGGAAATTATGGCCATTCTATCATGATTCTAGTCCTATAGGCATCAAGATACGCCAATGATTTGTAAGTGAGCTCTACTATATATATATATAGATGTAGAACAGTACATTGTATTGCCAAACTATTCCCTATGCTGTTTAACTTAACAAAGTACGCTAATAGCTACCCTCAGGTCTCTTCAGCCTCAATATGGAAACAAAGTACATACTAGTTCCCTTAACTGGTAATAACTAAACAGGGAATCCCTTTGTCTCCTATGACGATAATCAAAACTAAATACAAACTTCCCGACAAAGGATACTATGTTATAAACTCAATTTGTCTCATAGCAGCTAACCAAAATACTATAAGAATAAGCTACTAAAAGGTATTGATCGAGTCAGCAAAACAATATGAGTAACTTGCTGAGAGGAGTTAGCCTTAACATATCGCTTTTCGTAGGTTTAACTTTACCGGCAAGAATTTTAGCTCTCACCTGTGATTCCTTTATCCTTTAGAGAATTATACCAGCACATACACCACACCTAAACATCCATATACAGACAACAAGAAAGTACTTCCAATCACTTACAACCTCTGACAAGACATAGAACTAGGAATTTCTTATGATAGGGAGGAAGAAGTACTTACCCGATCTATTACATAAACTTAAACTTGGAGGATGTCAGTTTTCAGAAATTCTACCATCTTAGCACGTCCACATTCAAGCCAATATTGATAAAATAATTCCATCACAATGCTCTCCACACCCTCAATAACCCATATCCAAGTTGGATTGATATTTGGAGATGATTTGGCCCTTCTATTTTATTCAAAATCATGAAAAACTTAGAGGAAATGTTGGGAGGAAGAGCTGCTCAACTATTCTGGAAATTATGATTCTAAAATAATGAATTTTAGGCCAAAAATTTCCTTAAATAAATTACCCATAATACAACCTGACCCAGCAGGCTTATGACCCGCTTCTGCCCGAATAGTCCGCGGTAAAATACTCATAACTCTTTGCTCCGATGTCAGATTGGCGAGCAGTTTCATGTTTTGGAACTTAGACTCAATATCTTTAATTTTATATATTGTATATCTTCTAAATCATTATATATTTGGAGAAAATCCCCAAGACCATTGAGGATATATATTTTTAAATCATTATATATTGAGGATATATATTTCTAAATGATTATATATTTGACCTAAGTTACAAAGAATTTCTAAAGTAACTTGCGATAACTTTGCCGATTTTCGTTTAACAACTCTCTCGACTTCAAATTTTAATGTACGACCATTGAGTGATATGAATATTTCATAACAAATCCTTCTTGTTGCACTATGAACTCTTGGCCATTGCTCGAAAGAACGAGTTTATCACTTAAATTATACGGGGTGCTACATAAGTATATGAACATATGTTTTGGGAGGATTATTTAGCACTGAGTTGGGTGAAGAGTTTAGATAACTTGTAAGACCCAGAAATACAAAGCCAGCGTAAGATAGGATCATGTCGTTGGTTCGAGTGACCCCTCAAAGATAAGTCCTTGGTAAGGACTCGATGCTATGGATCCAAGATTATGATCGGTCTCTGCCCTAGCAAGGCTTTGAGCGACTTTTCCAACTTGAGAAAGACAATTGGGCATCATGTGCTCATTTATGATGGTGTTGATAATGAGAAACTCCCACCCAGGTTAAAGTATGCATTTATTATGTATGTTTAGAGATTATTTTGATGCATAGTTTATTGCATAACTATTATACACACTGATCATATTGCATTTTATGCATCATTCGTAGCTTCAGTTTCAGTTATATTGTTTCAGTGAGTTATCCTTCCAATTTATACACTCTTGCTTCACTTTATTTCATTCAGCCTTATTATATACCGTGCATTTAACGTACTGATTCCATTTGGCGCTGCATCTTATTATGATGTAGACTTAGGTAGACAGGATCAGCAGTAGATGTAGCGTTAGGACATACTATCATTCAGCTGTTGGTGAGGCAGATTGAGTTTTAATGTTTCCAAGGTAACAAGTAAAGTGACGAGCTGTGGGGAAAAGTGACAGGTCGTGGTATGTAGTCGTGGGATGAACTTTAGAGAATGTATAAATGGATCAACTAACCACGAGTCCCACGACAACTCGTGGTAAGGTAGGATGGGTCATTGTAGGGGTTGTGGTATAAGGATCAGAGAGTTATGAAATCAGGGCCAGCTTGTGATGGATGGTTACCATGAGTCATGGTTGCAACCAAGGACTCGTAGTGTGAGTCGTGGTCACTGGTGGGAAGATTGAGTTTTCATGTTCGAGGGTAATGAGTAAAGAGAAGAGCAATGGGGATAAGTGACGGGCCATGGTATGTAGTCGTGGGATGTATGATGACATACAAATCCACTCCTCACAAGGAGAAAGTGTAAATGGTCGTCCCAATATAATTATCCAACTCATGACTCAGGGTCAAATTAATAGGGAATAGAGATTTGATGGCACATAAGTTGTCTAATGAATTGAATTAAATTGTTCATTGCATTAAAAATGGAAAAATAAATGTTGGGGGAAAGTAAAATCATAATTTGAATTTAAATCAACTACCAATCAAAAACAAGGAAACTAAATTGAATGAACAAATATGAGAAAGGGCCCGGTGTGTGCTATTGATGGGGCATCTATTGAATTGAAATTAACTAAAAAATCAAATTATTACTCACAAGCATAAACAACCATGGACAAGGTGGCACCCGATATTTTTCAATCACTTGGGTGCCTTTTTCCTCAGGTTTTCTCAAATCCCAAGGTCTCAAATAATTCATCCACTATGACTTGGATAAGAATTGAACTATCTCTAGCTTCAACTCGTTAATAGGTGTATGAAAATGGGTTTTGGATATCTCTAACCCAAGCCCACATAATCAAAACCCAAATACCCATCATTGTTTTCTCACCCATATTCTATTCCCCCTATTCAAGCAAAAATAGATAAGAAAACATAACCCACATTTGCAACTATGGATAATTCAATTATAATTTGGAGAAAATAATAGATTTATACAAAATGAGTAATTATAAGATCAATCTAGTAAAACCCAATCCAATTTAGCCCCAATCGTGCACACACCCCTAGAAAAATAAACCACTCATAGATGAAAAATACAAAATAATATTGATAAATATATTCATAGAATTCATCACTTAGAGTACCTTGCAAGCTCAAATTTGTCTTCAATGTAGGTTTTTTACCTTTAGGAAGAAGAAGAAGAAGAAGATGAAGTAAAGCTAATCTATTCTTTCTCTCTCTAGGAAATTAAAAACTATTTAATACAATACAATTCAATATTCTAATGAGAAGAACTGTTTAGTACTTTTCAAGAATGTATAAAAGTAGGTTAAAGCTACTCCTCTTTTCCTGTGCTGGACAATTTTACCCTTCTGATGACGACCTCACTTGTGAGTCACCGCCGTTTTGTCAATACCCATCCGTGGGGCGCCGCTCTATCGCAACTTGGGCCAGTGACTTCTATAGCAGTCCGACGTTGGCACCTGCGGTTCGCAGGTGCTGACTCACGTTCCACCGGTGCATCTTCCACTTAAATACAGTGTGCTCTTGCGTTTGGCTAGCGTTTCATCAGTTCCATCCGGTGGAACGTAAGTCCTCTTCTTTAGCTCCATGATTTTGTTCATTCCTTGCTATCTCTTTTTAAATTGAATGCCTGCAAAACACAAAGAGAAAGAGAACAAAATATTCCTAAATGACTTGAAAACCTAGCAAAAGTTCATGTTTAAAAGCCTAATGAGTTGGTAAATTACAAACTCATCAAATCCCCAAACTTGAACCATTTCTTGTGCTCAAGCAAGACAATTCTTTACAGTTGAACAATTGAAGTAAGCATGTCACATTACATGAGATTTTGCACAAGGGACCACTAGGACTCAGACAACCCCAAAATTGCTCACTGACTCAAAGGAAAAGAGGAGACTCAACACAATATGCAAATGCTTCAAGAGATAACCACAATTAATTGGTATGATTCATAGTTGATTCCTTCATTCAAAACAAGGGGCATGGTTGATCAAAGAAAGCTTATACAACATCTTAAGTCATTAAAAATTCACATTCAATGTTTGCCTTAAAGCTCACTGCATTCTTGTCTCAATCACCTCTTTTGGTATGTGCAAGCATGTTTCCCAAAGAAGTGATTCCACTCACGTCAAGAGAGAATCCCATTTAGTTTTCCAGAAATTCACACTCAAAGGTATTATAGAATGAAACAAATACGCTCACTCTCACAAAGAAATCTCTATGCACACAACTTGAACCATAGGCTTGCCCTTCATATAACTTTCCACTAATGTAAAGTTGTTGTACTTAAAATTAATTAGTACTTGGAGGTCATAATGAAGACTAGGGGTAAAGGTAGGATGACTTTTTAGTTCTAGTGAGTAAAACCTCCCTAATTCCTTTCTTTTGAACGTTTTTGCATACTCCATTTTCTCTTGAGATCACCCCCACCTTATCCCTCCTTGATCAACATTTTCACTTTTGAAACAAGAGCCACCCTTATATCTCCTTATTTACCACTTTTTATCTCATCTAAGAAAGAGGTAGAACCTTTCAACAATTCTCTTCTTTTTCTTAGGGTTAAATGTCCTTTTCACCCCACCAATTCATTCATTTCCTCATAATTTGGTGCTACCTCACATTGGAGCTCACATCATTTTTCCCATTTTCCCCTTTGCAACCCCCATACTTAGGCTTTCTCCTCAGTTTTCCCTTTTCCATTCCCACACTTTTGGTACTCAAGCATCATTTTTGCATTTCTTATCACAACTAGAACTAGGGAGGATGGGTTCTAAAGAAGGATTACAAAAGGATAATAGGCTTGTGATGTGGTTCTCAAGGAAATGGTTTAAAGGCTCAACATTGGCTGGCAAGGATTCATGTTCAAGGAGGTCATATAGGTGAAGGAACTATCAAAAGAAAGCCTAAAATCATATTCTAAGTATAGCTACATCTAGGATTTTGCCTTGAGTCACATTTGGGGCAAGTTCTTGACAATCATTTATACATGAAAATTTAGCTAAAACCTCACCCCACAAAGCATCACCCTCTAAAGGGTTCACACAATTTTTATAACCACAACAAGAGTATGATTTAAAATATGATAGCATGTGAATCAAAAGCCAAACAAGAAATGTGGAACTTATGACAAAAGAATACTCAACTTTTAAATTCAAATGCCCCTTTTTCCTCAAAATTCATTTTTATTTTCAATGCCATTTCAAAAAATTTTGGTGGTACCTCTCAAAAGCCACTACAATAACTGACTCAAAAAGAACTCTAAACTCAACATTTTCCCTTAAGAAAGTCTCCTCTCCATCCATCATTGGATAATATCACCCGGTTTGATAATAAAAGAAAAGAAAAGAAAAGAAAATCGCTTCTTGAGAAAGAACCGTGGCATAAAGAAAACTCTTGGAGTTTATTTACTAACTACTATGAACAAAGACTATTATTAAAACATGGTTCAACAATATTTTGTAATTTAGAATAACCCATCATTGGCACTTAACAATTCAACAAGCAATAATTCTTTCAACAAAAAGCCCAACAAGGGCATTCAACCAAAATTAAAAACTAACAATCAACTAGTAGCATAACAAATTAAGCCCTACAAGGGAAAAAAATACCAAAATAAGACCACACAACCCACCCCCAACAATGAATGTACATTGTCCCCAATGTAAACATGAAGAATAAAGGATGGTGGGAACTCCCTGAACCAGCTACTCGTCCTCCTCATCCTTGGCCTCTTCATCCTCATCAAAGCTGCCTTCACCTAAGTGTGGCTTATCATCCCCACCTAAGCCCTCGAACAGATCATCGATAGGGCCCCGGGATATAGATGGGGTAGCCATGGTTGTTGTAAGGATACTCAAGTCCGGGTCTTTCATTGGTGCTCGGTCCCTCAACTCTCGTACCTCAGCTCGGAGAGAAGAGACATCTCCCTCAACCATATTTACTCAGGAGCAGAGCTTGGTCAAGTTATCGAACACATTCTTCATCTCCCTCTTCACTATTCTGGTGATAAGAGCCGGAAGATTTCGGGCCAGCTTTTGAAGTTGGATTTCATGAGATTGTCATCTTAGCTAGCCTCTGTATTCCTCTTGGGCTAGAGTATGTGGGAGGAGGTGAAGACCCCCTAAATGGTGCTTCTCCAGATGCATGCTCTGATGTCTCGGGGTGTGGCATATTGAGGTCGGGAGGAATGGGGGTCTCCTCTATGTCATGAGAAGCGGATCCCTCGGGAGTCTCAAATGCTTACAACCTATTTATTTTCACCTTGGGTGCCTCAGCATCCCCCTTTCTTTCCATATTGATGACACCAGTGGCGGAGCTGGGGGATTCGTCAGGAAATAATGGTACCCCTGCATTGACGCATAACTGATAAATGAGCACAACATATGGAATGGATATTCCCAGCTGCCTAGCCTTACGCTTCATTTAGATGACCACTATTTCCCCAAAGTTTATGGGCACCCCTGTCATGATGTAGGCGATAAGTATGGCTGTCTTCAAGTTCACCCTTTGGTTATTTTTGAGGGCATAATTCGGCTGCAAAAATACTCCAGCCACAGCTTGGCCTCAAACTTGAGATCATGCCTCGAGATTTTGCCCCCCATAGAGGCCCATAAGGGTTGCCCATTAGTGATGATGGGAGCTATCCAATCAAACTGCTTTTCTTTGTTGGCCATTCTTGCTGCATACTGTATTCCCTGATCGATTTCATCCGCCAAGAATAATGCATTGATGGTCGGAGTAATATCTACCTCCACACCCCAAACCTTGACCGAGGGAAGGCAATGGAACTCAATAACCTTCCCTTTATGCTTCATTGCCTCTTGGCGTTCCTGGTAAGAAGCATAAAAATCTAGCATGAGGTTAGTGTAGTATTTTAGGAGAGGCTCAACAAACATATGCCATTGTCAGTGGTTGAATTGAGCAGTGATATTTGGGAAATATTCCCCATCCCTAACAGATCAAATCGTTTCTCCGTGGTGATTGGCCTTTCTTCACAAATAACATCATGTGCCTTCATGTCAGGCACACTAAAAATGATGGCCTTTCTGGTGTTGGTGGGGGCCGGGGTTGCCTTGGCCTTCCCTATGCCTTTACTTTTGGATGTGGAGGGTACCTTTCCCTTGTCTCCTTACTTAGATGAAGTCATTATACTACAAAAGAAATGTTAGTGCCACACACTACTATTTTTGTGTTTCTTGATAATATGAAAGTAAAAGAAACAACTAAATGAAGGTAAAAATAAAAATATAAGAACTTGATGATAACAAGGTGAAACATCAAAATTAGGTGCTAGCAATACCAACGAGACAATTGTGAAACGCCAGTATAGACCCAGGAGTCGTAGTTGAGTTGCATGTCTGGGAAGATAATAGGGTAGAGTTGTGACTTACTAGCGCTACACTGGCGTTTCGCTGCTCATGATCCGTGAAGCGCAGGTGCTGGACAGTGACCTGAAGCCTCAAACAAAGACTCACTTAATGAGTCATGAGGTACGAGTTGTGACTCCCTTCGTTACCACTTAACCAATTTGTTCTCCTTCGCCTCACGACTGGACATGACGAGTTGTTACCTGACCCAACGACTCGTCCTTTCCTACGTCATCACCACTGCCTCGGGTAATATATGTTCCAAAATTTCTTCCAATGACCAACATAATGAGTCGTTGCCTGTCTAAACGATAGTAAAACACTCAACACAACCCAAAAGAACTATACTGTCACAGAATAGGAGCTGCTAGCAGTGGTCTTTGCATTCGAGAAGTTTCGAGCATACTTGCTTGGAACTAAGGTGGTCGTCCATATAGACCATGCTGCTTTGAGATACCTGATGTATAAAAAGGATGCTAAACCCAGATTGATTAGGTGCTATTGTTGCTTAAAGAATTTGAGTTTAAGGTCAAAGACCGAAAAGGAATTGAAAATCAGGTAGCTCATCACTTATCTAGACAAGAGTACGAGGCTAGGTCAAGAGAGGAGATTGATATTGATTACGCTTTCCCAGATGAGCAGGTACTAGTTGCATCTCAAGACTTGATTCCCTGGTGGACTTTGCAAACTATTTTGCCAGCGACATGAGCCCAGCAGACATGACTCCCCAGCAGAAGAAGAAGTTCTTATTTGATGCCCTAAGATACTATTGGGATGAACCATACTTATTTCGCATTTATGCAGATGGGATCATTCGTAGGTGTGTGCCAAAGGTAGAAATGTTGGGCAT
Source organism: Datura stramonium (assembly GCA_018107945.1). Lineage (NCBI taxonomy): Eukaryota > Viridiplantae > Streptophyta > Magnoliopsida > Solanales > Solanaceae > Datura > Datura stramonium. The sequence goes on along the minus strand of JACEIK010001802.1, from coordinate 99,264 downwards.
TCTGGAGGCTTGTCACTCATCCCCATTTGGGGGTCATCATAGTGGTATCTGAACTACACACAAAATCCTACAATGGGGATATATTGGTCCTCTATTCACCAATATTCCTATGATTACGCCAAGGCATGTGATCAATGTCAAATACAGGGCGGCATTACCCACAAGCATGAGTTACCATTGACCCCTATTTCGGAAGTTGAATTATTTGATGTATAGGGTATAGACTTCATAGGCCCATTTGTTAGATCATATGGGATGAAATACATCTTGGTGTAAGTGGATTATGTCTCCAAATGGGTGGAGGCTATTGCATTACCTAATAATGAAGGCAAAAGTGTCACAGCATTTCTGCGAAAGCATATATTCACTAGACTTGCTACTCCCAGAACAATCATCAGTGATGGTGGATCACACATTTGTAACCACTTCTTTAGAACCCTATTGGAGAAATATGGTGTCAAGCATAAGGTGGAAACACTCTTTCCAAAACAGTCAAGTTGGAAGGTAGAAGTTTCAAACAGAGAGATAAAGACCATTCTTGCCAAAACAGTGAATACTAATCGGACAGATTGGTCTAGGAAGCTCAATGATGCGCTGTGGGCCTATCGAATAGCTTATAAGACCCCCACTGGTTCATCTACATATCAGCTGGTCTATGGAAAATCATGTCATTTGCCGGTTGAATTAGAGCATAAGGCACTATGGGCTCTGAAAAAGCTGAATTTAAACTGAAATGAAGCAGCCAAGTTGAGACTTGACCAGCTCAATGAGTTGGACTAATTATGACTTAGAGATTATTAAATTGAGTCTATTTATAAAGAAATAATGAAGATTTATCATGATAAGAAGATTGAAAAAAGGGAGTTCAACACTGGTGATTTCGTCCTACTATTCAACTCAAGGCTTCATTTGCATCTTAGAAAATTGAAATCTAAGTGGATGGGACCATATAGAGTGTTGAATGTGTACCCATACGGTGCAGTGGAACTTGAGAACAAAGATGGAAAAAGGTTCAAGGTGAACGGGAAAAGAATAAAGTTATATCTGGGAGATACAGAGGAAATAAGAGGAATCGAGGCGCTGTACCTTAATGATGCCTGAAGAATCACAAAAGTAATGTCGCGGAGACGCTAAATCAGGTGCTACATGGGAGATAACTCATAGATGGTGAAGTCTGAGTAGCCGCATGTATGTTCCTTTCCCTCTATTTTTACATTTTATGCTTCACGGATGAAGCATGCTTTCTAAAAAGGGGAGGGGTGTACTTGTATATTTGGGTTTTTGATTCGCACGAGGATTTTTATTGTTGTGTTTCTTTTCCCTTGGGAATGCTATCTAGTAGAATTAGCATGTTTAATATTTTATTTTTGTGAGTTTTGTTTAATTAGAAAGTAGCTTAGGAGTACTCAGCCAATAAATTACACTAGTTTTGGATTTGTAAAAAACTTGACCCTGTTAAAATTTTTTGATGATTAGCTATGTACTTGTGATTGCAAGCATGATTTCTATTGATATTTTTATTTCATTTAGTATATTAGCATGTATATATTTTGTTAATCCATGATTAAACCAGACAGGTAGATTGAATGCAAGACATGTATCGTGAGTAAGTGAGGTCTAATACCTAGTTCAATACTGCGTAGAGAATCTAGAACTTGCCCGGTTGGTCTTTACATAGGTATTTAGATGATTGCATAGGAAAGAATCATAGGACATTCTTGTTTAGCCCATTTTTAGCTTAAATGACCCTACCAAAAATGATATGATTCCCTTGATCCCGATTTTGAGCCTTGAATAGATCATTTTTCTTAAATTAACTAATTAACCGTACCCATTTTTATAAAGATCCTATTTTATCCCTGGTCCCTCCTTGGACATTGTGAACCTCAACATAAGAAAAATTCCTAAGTAGAGGGTGGCTAGAGTAGGGGTGTATAAACAGTGGGAAGGTGAAAAAGGGAGAGAAAAGAAAAAAGGTGAAAAATGAGGTGTGGTGTGACAAAAGAAAAAGAAAATTGAAAAACAAAATACAAAAAGAGAATGATGTATGAAAAGCTTGAAGAAACACCACACTCATACAAGTGTATAAAAAGGGTGAAATGGGAGGAAAAAGTGAAAAAAGTAAAAAGGGTGAAAAAGTGAAAAAAGTGGAGCCACATGTATGTAGTGCCAAGGAGGGGTTTAGTCACTTAAAAGATCCCATATCTACCATACCAAGCCCGAAAGCCTACATTACAAGACAACGCAAGTCCTATAGTGATCCTAGCCTGACCATCTGACAAACCAGAGTAAAGAAAATAAGGGCAAGCCTATGGTATCTGATATGTAGTATTTGGAACTTCTTTGTGAGAGTGAGAGTCTTACTTGATCAGTCCCATATTTTACTATATCTATGAGTGGGGGACTTCATTTGTTGTAAGGGTACATGGTTTTTGTTTCACTCTACTAGTTGTCTTTGTAAAAAACATTGGTGATGACTTGACTATCTGTTAATAGCTAAATGACATATCTTGATCCCTATTTATCATGTTTTGTGGTTGCTTGTAGTGCATGTGTTGATTGGGTTCATAGGAAAAGGGTCAAAAGCTTTTTGAGTTTATAGTGCAAGTTTTGGTTCACAGGAAAAGGGTCAAAAGTCTTAAGTTGGGGATGTTGATTTGCTGTGAGTTTATAGCACTTTTGATGCTTAAAACTGAGAAAATAGCATGGATTTAGATATGTTTATATGGATATGAGGCACTTTTACTTTGATTTTAGGGAAAATAAGCGTTGGAGCAAAAATGTGCAAAAGAAGCCTAAAAATGCAGAAAATCAGCCAAGTACAAGTCTTAGTACAAGTCGTACCTAGATTGTATGAGTCATACTGAGAATCGTGGTAAAAGTCAGAAGGATGGAATGAGNACTGAGAATCGTGGTAAAAGTCAGAAGGATGGAATGAGGGGAAAGCAACATATGACTCTCAGTATGAGCCGTGCCAAGATGGTACGAGACGTAACTGGATTCATGGAATTGTTCAGAGAAAATTGCACAAAGGCAGTCTCTTAGTATGGATGGACTCACGAATTGTAGAATTCACATACGACCCATGCCATGAGTCATGGTGAACTTCAAAAGATTCTTCAATACTTGGCAGAACTTTAGACTCTAAAAATAGTACGAGTCATAGAAAGAAGGTACGAATTGTACCACAACACTCATGAAAATTTTTAGAAGATGTTAGAGTTCTTAGGGTCAAACCATGGATGCATTGAATGACTCGTAGAACTGTGGTACAAGTCATACTGTTACACCCTGTAAATGTTAACAATTAGTAAGCGTACACATGGATTTGTATTGGATAAAGAGAGTTTAATGCATGTAGAAAAGCCTTCGAAGCAGGGTCGGGTGAGGCGAGGCCGTGAAGTGCCAGCGCGACGCGCCAGTTAGCAGGGCACCGGCCAGCGCGGCGTGCCAGGCCCACTAGCGCGATGGGAGGCGTGAGGCGAGGGTCCTTCTGGGGCTATCACCGATGCGGGGCGTCCCCCGCCACTTACCTCACTTATATATAAAACCCCTCTTTTCAATTTTAATTCTTTTCCAACATTTGTTTTCGGCCAAGGCAAGAGAAACACGAAGATTTCAATTATTTTTCGCCTGATTACACTACCAAACGCCATCCAAACTAAAATTAAATTTAGGTATCGAGTTCTAAGTCTATGGGGAGCATTACTATGGAGTTATTTTCTCGAAATACGCCCAGAAAACCAGAACTCCGCCGAGTAGAAGTTATCATAATTTCTCCAAATTGATTCCTAAATAGTCACAAGCATCAAGTAAGCATTTCTCCCTTCTGAATTCCCGAGAAATTATGAGTTTTCGACCGTATTCTACAAAGTTGAAGTATTATTATTATTAGCATTAAAAGTTATCATTTTAAGCCGAAATTGGTATTGAAATTAGTCTCTTTCTCCTAGTATTATGATTACAGTTGGAAAGAGCTATTGAATACAAGTTGAAACTCATCGGGTATTCAGGAAATGGAAATCGAGGTATGTTAAGATGAATTCCTTGGGCAAGTTAGTTTCTATAGCATTTTAATACAGTTTGAATCCCAGTACAGGAGCCAGAAGTATTGTTATTGTGAAAAGCTGTTGCTATTAGCTGAGACCAGTACTCTATTTTTAGTGTGGGATTGACTTTACCCTGTATAGCCTTCCATGACCAACCCCAGGGTTACTAGCTGTGTCGTTGCCCTCCAGGGGCTATATGACATCGCTCCAAGGAGAGATATGCCATCCCAAGGGATGATGATGAGGCCCAATGGCCTTATACAGTCCATTCCATGGATGGACTACCAGTTCTATGTCGTATCGGCACCATACCCACGACACCCCCATCCCGAAACTTTACAGTACTGAGAGTGCAATTATCAGACCAGTTCTATGTCGTATCGGCACCATACCCACGTCGAGCCTGGTGCCCGAGGTGCAGTTATCAGGAGTCCACTGGACATAGACACAACAACAGTTCAGGGGCCGAGTGGGCTCAGTTGAAGACCTAGAGGACCGGTAGGTTGACTATAGTTACTAGTTGACTTATTTTGACCTTGTTAAAGGTATATATATTGAAGTGTGCTCGCTAGGGCTTATGGGGGCCCCAAGTGGGTTATTCTGTGTTGATTGTACCTTCCGGGCTTATAGGGGGAAGGTAAGGTTCTTGTTTGCACTATTTACTAGTAGATTAGTCAGCAGGTTGTTTAGCTATTCAGGTTGGATCTCTATCCCCTTTTTAAGTTGGTTTCAGCTTCATTTTAGTTCTATCCAGTTATTTTCATTCATAGACTTACATATTCGGTACATATTGTACTGACGCCTATCCTTGGAGCGCTGCATTACTTGCCTACAGATGTGGATAGACGTGGATCGGGACCTCCTTAGTTTTCAGCCCAATTCAGCAGTATAGTTAGCTCCCTTCCTCAGGGACTAATAGTTAGAAGGTTTTCTCTTTTTATTGTATAGTTTATGGGTAGGTCGGGGCCCTGTCTCGACCATTATTCCACTCCTAGAGCTTGCAGAATACAGATTTCCAATTGTTCATTTTGTTGTTGGTCGTGTGGGGCCTATATATGTTTATTTCGTGTGATGGTCATGTGGGGCCTTGTTTAGCTATTAGGTAGTGGCCTTATTGGTTGTAGTATAGTTATAGTTTCCTGGTTTTCTTCCTGCTACAACTAGACAGCATGGTGGTCTGTCGGCCCGCATAGGATTCCCTTTTTTTGCTTGTTGTTGGTTAGCTGTTTTTGTTTACAAGTGGCTAGACTTCCTTGACGGCCGGAGGCTATATTTACAGTCAAGATATAGCTTGTGTTTTCTTGAATAAGCTGCAGGCTTGCACCAGACGTGCATAAGCCCAAGCATGTCAGTCAGATCCAAGTGTGGCACTAGGTGCCAATCATGCCTTCTAAGGTGGGGCATGACAAACTTGGTATCAGGACAGGTCGTATCCCAGGGAGTCTACAAGCCGTGCCAAGTAGACTCTTTTTTATGGATGTGTTATGCACCATATTTTATAGACAGAAGGCTGCGAGGCATGATAGGGTGGTTACTCTCCTTTCTCTTCCAGTCGTGCTATAGACCTGTGCTATATAGGGTTGAGTCCCTAAGCATACTATATTATGTTTGCCTACAGAGAAATGTCGGACACGCGACAGACCATGACTGGTAGGAAGCTAGACATCACAGCAGGAGAGGGCACTAACAGGGTGCCCCAGCTAGAGCCAGCCCGATCTAAGGGCGATAGGGAGATTTCATCCCAATATCCCCAGTAGTCTCCACCCTGCCAGGAGCCTTCCATAGTGGCAGATGCATTTGCACCACCTCCAGCAGTTCCTATACCGATACCATCATATCAGGAGGTTAGGAGCGCTGTCTACATATTAGCTCTGATGATGGCTGCGCAGCGTCAGCCAGTGGCACCCGTGGTTGTGGAATCTTCAGGATGACCTGGTAGTTTGAGGGTTCGAGAGTTCCTCGCTCTGAGTCCCCCACTATTCACAGGGACGGACTGAGATGAGGACCCTCAGGACTTCTTAGATCAGCTGCAGCGGATCTTCAGGGCAATGCATGCCACACCTTCTGAGTCTATTGAGTTAACGGTATTTCGACTACAGGACATAGCAGTGTTGTGGTACGAGATTGATTTTGATGCAATTATGGGTATGGATTGGCTAGAACCATTTTACGCCAATGTAGAATGTTGGACCAAGACTATCCGGTTTCACTTTCCAGGGGAGGTAGTGCAAGAGTGGAAAGGCAATGCAGCTACGCCAAAAGGTAAGTTTATATCCTATCTTCGGGCGAGAAAGTTGATAGCAAAGGGGTGCATTTATCATATTGTCAGGGTTCAGGATGTTCAAGCAGAATTCCCGACTCTCTAGTCTATTATTGTGGTTAATGAATTCCTGACGTGTTTCAAGATGAACTCCCTAGCATCCCTCCAGAAAGGGAAATCGATTTTTCTATTAACTTGCTACCAGGAACCCAGCCTGTATCCATCCCTCCATACCTAATGGCTCCTGCTGAGCTCAAAGAGTTGAAAAAATAGCTAAAATATCTGTCGGATAAGGGCTTCATCAGGCAGTGTACATCACAATGGGGTGCGCCAGTTTTGTTTGTAAGAAAGAAAGATGGCTACCTCCGCATGTCTATAGATTACCGACATCTAAATAAAGTCACCATAAAGAATAAATACCCACTTCCCAGAATAGATGACTTGTTTGATTAGCTACAAGGGGTGAAGTATTTCTCTAAGATCGACTTAAGGTCAGGGTATCACCAAGGGCCGATCCAGGAGAGAGATATTCCAAAGACAGCTTTCAAGACCAGGTATGGTCATTTTGAATTCCTGGTTATGTCCTTCGGGTTGATGAATGCCCCAACAGTGTTCATGGATTTGATGAAAAGTATCTTTAGTCCATATCTAGACTTGTTTGTGATAGTATTCATTGATGACATTCTACTGTATTCGCGTTCAGAAGCAGAACACCGAGATTATTTTCAAACAGTGCTCCAGATTTTCAGGGATCACCAATTGTATGAAAATTTTTCTAAATGTGAGTTATGGATGAATTAGGTAACCTTTTTGGGTCATATTGTGTCGGATGCTGGTATTTAAGTGGATTCACAGAAGATCGAGGCAGTAAAGACATGGCCTAGGCCTACAACCCCAACTAAGGTACGCAGTTTCCTGGGGTTAGTCGGGTATTATAGGAGATTCGTAGAGGGGTTTTATACTCTATCAGTGCATTTGACCAAGTTAACATAGAAAGCAGCTAAATTTCACTAGACTGAAGCGTGTGAACAGAGTTTTCAGGAGTCAAAAAACAAATTGACATCAGCACCCATACTAGCTTTGCCGGAAGGTTCAAAGGGTTATGCAGTGTACTATGATGCTTCAGGTGTCGGGTTAGGGTGTGTTCTAATGCAACATGGTAAGGTAATTTCTTATGCTTAAAGGCAGCTGAGGAAGCATGAAAAGAACTATCCCACTCATGACTTGGAGTTAGCGATAGTAGTTCACGCCTTAAAAATCTGGAGATATTACCTGTATGGGGCGTAGGTGGACATTTTTGCTAATCATAAGAGCCTCTACTACATCTTTACACAGAAAGAGTTGAACCTACGGTAGCGTCACTGGTTAGAATTATTGAAGGACTATGACATGAACATTTTGTATCATCCAGGGAAGGCTAATATCATAGCAGATGTCCTTAGTCATAGATCAATGAGGAGTTTAGCACATTTGAGGCCTGAACAGCGGGAGCTGGCCCGAGAACTACACCAGTTAGCTAGCTAAGCCATCTGAATTGCAATTTCGGGAGATAGTGGGGCAGTGATTCAGAATACCGAAATATATCCCTAGTTGTAGAGGTAAAAGAGAAGAAGTATGAAAATACTAACCTGGTACAACTCAGAGATAAGGTTCAACAAGGTGGGTTAGCGACATTTGAATTGATAGATGATGGGGTCTTGAGATGTAGGGGTCGCCTCTGTGTTCCAGATGTGGCAAGACTTCGCCAGCAGATCATGGTGGAGGTACATTATTCCCGTTATTCTTTTCACCAGGTTCAACAAAGATGTATCATGAAATAAATGAGATTTACTAATGGCTGAGAATTAAAAAGGGTGTAGCAAAATTTGTAGCACAATGCCCTAATTGTCAGCAGGTAAAAGCTGAACATCAAAAACCCGGCGGATTGACACAAGAGATAGTGGTACCTATGTGGAAATGGAAAGAAATCAACATGGATTTTGTGACAGGGTTACCTCGTACCAGGCGTAGATTTGATTATATCTGGGTGATTGTTGATAGATTAACAAAATCAGCTCATTTCCTGCCAGTCAGGACCACCTTCTCAGCCGAGGACTATTCTAAATTGTATATCAGAGAAATAGTTCGAATACATGGTGTTCTGACATCTATCATTTCTGACCGGAGGGCACAATTCACAGCTAGATTCTGGTCGTCATTTCAGAAAGGCTTGGGAACACAGGTTAATTTGAGTACAACCATTCCATCCTCAAACAGATGGGCAGGCAGAATGTATAAGTCAGACTCTCGAGAATATGTTGCGAGCGTGTGTGTTATACTTTAGGGATAGTTGGGATGAGCATATACCCCTTATTGAATTTTCTTACAAAAACAGTTATCATTCGACAATTCAGATGGCGCCTTATGAGGCCTTATATGGGCGGAAATGCATATCCCCTATTGGGTGGTTCGAAGTAGGGGAGTTAGAATTAGTAGGACCTGACATGATTCACCAGTTAGAAGAGAAGGTCAGAATCATCAGAGAACACTTGTTAACAACTTAGAGTCACTAAAAGTCCTACTCTGATGTGCGACATAGAGATCTGGAATTCAATGTTGACGATTGGGTATTTCTGAAGGTTTTGCCCATGAAGGGCGTGATGAGGTTTGGTAAGAAGGGCAAGCTTATCCCTAGATTCATTGGCCCATATAGGATCCTCCGAAGAATAGGCCAAGTGGCGTACGAGCTAGACTTACCTCCAGAGTTAGAATCTGTTCACTCGATCTTTCATGTGTCAATGCTGCCAAAGTGCATAGGGAACCCATCCCAAGTCGTGCCAGTTGAGGACGTTCAGGTTACTGAGGAGTTAGCCTACGAAGAAATTCCAGTGGCTATATTAGATCAATGGGTTTGGAGATTAAGAACAAAAAATGTCGCCTCTGTTAAAGTATTATGGAGGAACAGGAATAAAGAAGAGATGACCTGGGAGGTTGAGGATGATATGAGGTGTAGATATCCTCACTTATTCCAGGATTGATTCTGATTCTGCAGTTAAAGGTGATGTTGTTATTCAATCATTATTTTACTACTTGTATATCAGTATTGTTGCTTAGCTACCCCCTTTTCATTGTGTAATGGTTGTTATAGCATCCTGCGAGCCACCTATGTTTGAATTTTCTGTGTTTCATGTATCCGGATAGTTCATATTACAGAGGAGACTCTGCCAAAATTTTTCAAAATCTTCACTAAGAGGGTTAACTCCTTTAAGCTTGAGGATGACATTTGAGGGTGAATGTTCCTGGGGGGGAGGATGTTACACCCCGTAAATGTTAACGATTAGTAAGCTTATGCGTGGATTTGTGATGAATAAAGAGATTGTGATGCATGTAGAAAAGCCTCAGAAGTAGGATCGGCGAGGCGAGGCCGCGAAGGGCCAGCGCGACGCGCCAGCCGACAGGGCACCGGCCAGCGCGGCGCGCCAGGCCCACTGGCTAAATGGGAGGTGCAACGCGGGGGGCCTTCTAGCGCTATGGCTAGTGCGGGGAGACCCTTGCCACCAACCTCACTTATATATAAAGACCCTCTTTTCATTTTTAATTCATTTCCAACATTTGTTTTTGGCCAAGGCAAGAGAAACACGAAGATTTCAATTATTTTTCGCCCGATTACACTACTAAATGCCGTCCAAACTCAAATTAACTTCAAGTATCGAGTTTTAAGTCTATGAGGAGCATTACTACAGAGTTATTTTCTTGAAATACGCCCGGTAAATCGGAACTCCGCCGAGTAAAAGTTATCAAAATTTCTCCAAATTAATTCCTAAATAGTCACAGGCATCAAGTAAGCATTTCTCCCTTCTGAATTTCCAAGAAATTATGGGTTTTTGGCCGTATTTTGCGAAGTTGAAATTAAAAGTTAGCATTTTAAGACGCTTTTGCTATTGAAATTTGTCTCTTTCTCCCAGTATTACGGTTACAGTTGGAAAGAGCTATTTAATACAAGTTGAAACTCGTCAGTTATTTGGGAAACGACAATCGAGGTATGTTAAGGCGAATTTCTTCGGCAAGTTAGTTTCTATAGCATTGTAATACAATTTTAATCCCAGTAAAGGAGCCAGAAATATTATTATTATGATTAGCTGTTGCCATTAGCTAAGACCAGTACTCTATGTTTAGTGTGGGATTGACTTTACCCTGTATAGCCTTCCATGACCAAACCCAGGGTTACTAGCTGTGTCGTTGCCTGCCAGGGGCTATATGACTCGCTCTAAGGAGTGATATGTCATCCCAAGGGACGATGATGAGGCCCAAGGTCCATATACAGTCTATTCCATTGCTGGACTACCAATTCTATATCGTATCGGCACCACACCCCCGTCGAGCCTGATGCCCGGGGTGCAATTATCAGGAGTCCACTTGACTCAAAAACAGCTATAGTTCAGGGACTGAGTGGGTTCAGTTGACGACCCAGGGGACAGGTAGGTTGGCTAAAGTTACTAGTTGACTTATTTTGACCTTGTTAAGAGTATATAGATTGAAGTGTGCTTGCCAAGGCTTATGGGGGCCTTGAGTGGGTTATTCTATGTTGATTATACCTTTCGGGATTATGGGGGCCAAGTAAGGTTCTTGTTTGCACTATTTACTAGTAGATTAGTCAGCTGGTTCTTTAGCTATTCAGGTTGGATATATATCCCTTTTTTAAGTTGCTTTCAGTTTCATTTCAGTTATTTTCATTCACAGCCTTACATATTTGGTACATATTATACTGACGCCCATCCTTGGGGCGTTGCATTACTTGCCTGCAGGTGCGGATAGACATGGATCAGGACCTCCTTAGCTTTCAACCCGAGTCAGTAGTATAGTTAGCTCCCTTCCTTCGGGGCTAACAGTTAGAAGGTTTTCTCTTTTGATTGTATAGTTTATGGGTTGGTCGGGGCCCTGTCTCGACCATTATTCCACTCCTAGAGGCTTGCAGATTACAGATTTACAGTTGTTCATTTTTTTGTTTGCTGTGTGGGGCCTATATATGTTTATTTCATGTGATGGCCATGTGGGGCCTAGTTTAGCTATTAGATAGTGGCCTTGTCGGCTGTAGTATAGTTATAGTTTCCTGATTTTCTTCCTGCTAAAACTAGACAGCATGGTGGTCTTGTCGGCTCGCATAAGATTCCCTTTTATTGCTTGTTGTTGGTTGGTTGTTTTCGTTTACAGGTGGCTATATGGCCTTGCAGGCCGAAGGCTATATTTACAGCTAGGATAAAGCTCGTTGTTTTCTTGAATTGAGTTGCAGGCTTGCACCAGATGTGCATAATCCCAGCCAGGTCAGTCAGATCCCAGTGTGGCACTAGGTGCCATTCATGCCTCCCAAGGTGGGGCATGACACATACCATCCTGCCAACACTTAGACAAATCTATAGCAGCCAAGGACGTACGAGAAGTAGGTAGGACCTGTACAATCCTGCTACGGGTGGTATGTCCATTCGTGACACAGTCGGCGACAAATATGAAAAATTCCCTATTAGCTTAGGAAAAGATTTCTAATGTCTGTATAAATAGCTTTTATGTTTTATTTTAGTCAGAGAACATAGAAATGAAGTAGAGACTTGTGAAGAATATTATTTGTGAATTTTTATCAAGTTTTGGAAAGCAATTCTTAGGATCAAACTCTTGATTTCATTCATTGTTCTTGAGATTATTCTTTGATATTCATATTAGGTTTTCTACCAATTATTATTTTAAGTATTTAATTATGTGTTTGTCTATCAATGCAAATTATAATCTTACAATCATGAGAGGCTAAAACCTCCATAACTAGGGGTTGTGAGAACCATGGTGGATTAACAAAATAGGGTTACACAAAAGTGATTCAAAACCAATGCTAAATACTTGTATTGTATTCTCTTCATCTTTTAACGTTTCTTAATTGTGTACAATGTTAGGATTTGCCCCAATTTTTTACTTGGTTGAAGCTAGAGAAGTTTAGATTAGGAAAAGAGAATAACAACAAAGCCTTGGTCTTTATGATCATTGTATTAACTTGAGTTGTGGTGCAAGATAGTTAAATTTGGAACATATTGATAACAGTTAGTCTGTAATTGCTCATGAGACCTGACCCGATGATTGAGTAAAGTTATCCAATAGGGATGAACCCGTCATTTGGATGAACCCTAGTTATCAGTTCTACAAGTAAGCATTAGGATTGATCGTGTATACCCAAAGTAGTAATGAATCCATGGGGAACACTTACACTAGTTGTTTGCAAATCTTGATTTAAATCACAATTATAATCTTATTTTAATATTTTTTCTTTGAAAAACCCCCAATTTGGAGATAACTCACCAACAAGTTCAATTACCAGTGTTAGTCTAGATCTTACCCTATTCCCTGTGGGTTCGACCCCAACCTCTTTGTTGGGTTCTTTATTGATAAAGACCGCTTCATACTTTGTCAAGAAGTGTGAGTCTGAGTGTTATTGGTGAGCTAGTCAGCGGTGTTGTTCCATTAGCTCATCAAATATTTAGAGGCTTTCCAAACAGCTTGTATAGATGTTTCAGCGATATTGGTTCATTTTTATGTTCATGTTATTATGTTATGCAGACTTCCACTTATATCATGTTCATGCTTTATTTCATCTAAGCAATGCTCTTATTCATGCTATGTATGTTTCATGGGTTAGCTTGGAGTCATTCGTGGTTCTAGGTCCCTTTTTGCGGTCCAGGGTCCATGCTCGGTTCGTGACAATGGACCTGTCATCCAATATCAATGTCACTGTGGTGGAACATGCCACTCCTTACTCTAACATTCTAAATAGTGTCGCAGGCATAAGACTGATGCTTGCACCCATATTAGGTAATGCTAAGCCAACCTCTTGGCTTCCAATAACTACCGAAATAGTGAAGCTTATAGGATCTTTTAGCTTTTTCAGAATTTTATGTTTCTCCAGAAAACTGCACTCCTCTATCACAACCATAGTCTCAAACTCTGTGAGCCTTCTTTTATTTTCCGTAATATCCTTAAGATATCTGGTGTACTTTAGAATCTCTTGCAACAACTCTACCAATGGTAGATTCTCATGCACCTGCTTCAACATATCAAGAAATTTCTTACAAGCTGCGTCCTCCTTCTACTTTCTGAATCTCTATGGAAATGGAGCAGGTGGTCTAACTTTCACTACTTTTGGATGTGAGTGACTTTACTCACCAATCTCCTGCTTTGACTCTGCAATCTATTCGGCTGCCTTGTTAACTTTGGGTATAAATTCACCCAGCTCCTTTCCACTACGCAAAGATATTGCACTGACATTCTTCTTGGGATTCTTCTCAGTGTTACTTGGAAGTGCCCCTTGAGGTCTGTTTGTCTGCTGAACGATTAGTTGGCTCATTTGCCTCTCCAACTCACAGATTGACTTCTACATCTCATTAACAATCTGCGTCTACTGAACCATCTACTGCTTCATGGTCTCCTCTAAAGAATTTCCAAGTTTTTAGCCCTGAGGTCTCTAAAAGTTGTTCCCGAGCCTCTAAAAGTTCTTATTTCCTCCCCATGGGAGATTAGCTGCATTCCCATACCCCTAGTTGTAACTGTTTCCTGAAAAACCTCCACTATGACCTCGTTGACCCATAAAATAGATAGATTCTGCATTTAGTGGACAACTTGAATAAGCATGATTTTCTCCACAAGTAACTTGTATCACATTCACCAAATAACTAATATCTTCCCAAATTGCTGCTACACCATTAACCTCAAGTTTCCTTGAAACTTTGGTTGCTATAAAACCTCCGCCTGAATCTTGATAATCTTGGCTCCTAGATGACATGAGATTCAATAGAGCCTCTATCTCATCATAGCATTTAGACAAGATTTTCCCCTGGGCGGTCATGTCAAGTAGAATCTTAGACTCTGGCTTCAGCCCCTGTATGAAGTTGTTCCCAATGATCTCCTTTGGCTGCATATTGTGTGGTAAATCTCACAAGTATTCCTTGTATCTTTCCCAAGCTTGAACTATGGTCTCACCATCCTTCTGCACAAATTCTATGATCTTTCCTCTCAACTCCTTTGTTCTCCTTGAAGAGAAAAACCTATTTAGAACTTGTTGGAAAGAGCTTTCCAATTAGTAATGGACCCTGCTGGCTCATTCTGACACCAAACCTTCGGTTCTCTAATCAATGAAACGGGAACAAAGTGAGCTTAATATACTCATCAAAAACATTTTGATAGTGAAAATTCTCACTAAGTTCCACGAATGTCATCAAATGCCTATGGGGATCCTCATGCGGCTTGCCCTGATATTGATAAGTATTCTGAACCAATCGCACGGTACCCTCCTTCAAGTCAAAGTTTCTAGTCATGCCCGACTTGATGATCTCTTTGGAAGCATTCTCCAAGTTTGGCCGAGTAAATTTGAGCACTAGAATCCTCTCTTGGTTGTTTCCCTATGCTTGCTCGTTATTCTCTACCATTACTAACCGATGAAAAGTTATTTCAATTTCTAGATCAAAGTGAGCCAAGGGTTGTCCCTAAGTTCTAGTCGCTGGCATACACCGAACAAACACCACCTGAAATTTTCAACAACTAATAACCAACATATAATGCAGAATAGTGGAATATAAATCCCAACCACAAATAGTTAATCTATTCAAGTCCCCGGCAACGGTTCCAAAAACTTGATGTTGCCCAGCGCACGCAAGCTCACATGGTCGTGAAGTAATATAGGACGGTGAAGTCTTGATATCGTACCTATAGAGACTTGTCAGATTAATTACTAAAGTTGAACCTTTATTTCCCTATTCATGAAAACACAAGTTAAATTGGGAAATGGTTTTGAGATTACTATCTACTAAACTTGGAATGTAAATTAAACTAATAAACTAAATTTGCTTGCGAAAGAGTTTGTAATTCAAATGATGATTAAAACCCAGGGTCTTGGCACTATTGCTTTCAGATTGAGTTTTAGAATTGAAATACGCTAGAAAAAGTTCTTCTAAGATTGCTAGTTTCAAGTTACAAACTCACTTCTAAACTCTTCTCCCCAATAGCCAAAAACTATCTCAAGAACCGTAACACCTATATCCCTATGGTTGCAGGAAAAACATGAAACGAAGGTTGAAGCTACTTGACTCAACTGAGTAGGGTTGTAGGGTATATCCCTATCCACAAAAATGAAATCAACTCTAAACTGTTGAACAAGATAATTGAAACCTACTCTATGCTTCCTTTTAACCCTCACCAGTTCCCTCTCTCGAGTTAAACCAACGATCCAACAGATAATATTCGAAAGGTGATCAGTCTAACAAATAAGCATGAAATCAAGTAAGCATAAACAATCTTGAAAAGAAGAATCAATGTCTAACATAAACAAATATTCAAACTACAACCATCAAGCCATCTCCAAAACCCTTGAAAAAGGAGTTTAGCCACTCATATTCAAGTGCAAAATCAAATAATTCATCATTTGAATTGACAAAGATAAAAATAAAAAAGAAAATGACTTCTTGTCTCTCCCCCAAAAGTCCGCGTACAATAATTGATCTGATGAAAGATGCCTAACAAATGCCCTAGATAATGTATTTATAAGCACGTTAACAAATAACTTTTTTTCCATTAAGTAATTCAGTTTTTGGAATTAGAAAAATCCATCCCAAACAGGCCCTGGTGCGCCATGCCAACCATCTCACTAGACTTAGCTTGAATTTCCTTTGAAGTTTGATTTCTGGACACCACATTCCCATCTCGCCAAGGTGTTAGTCAAAATTCTACATCTCTGGACCTAGTGATCCACTTATGTCAATGCAACTGAGTGTTAGAAATTTTTCCAAATTCCAAAACCTCTCTGGCGCGCCACTCTTCTCAATTCACCAAGGTGTTGATCAAAAATTCTTCTGAAGTTTGAGGTCTACCACGCCATCCATAGAACCCACTTGAGCATAATTTTCTCTAAAGTTTAGTGGTTGGCACGCCACTCCAGCTATCTCACCAGGCCAAATTTTCCTCGAATTCTTGTTTCTTCACACCTTGCACCATTTTTGAGTATTTTTTCATGTGTTTCCTGCTAAAATCACCTAAAAGCATTTGTTAGCTTATTTCACACACACATTCATGAAATCATGCATTTCATAAGGATAATCATCTCAAAACATAATAAAATATGGGTAAAAGTATGGCAAATGGGCATAAGAGTATGCCCAATATCAACAGTCCTTAGAGAAATGCTTGCAAATGTTTAAGCTAAAGAACTCTAAACCTCAGATCCGTATGATATGTCTTCACGTTCATAAGTTATGTTGAAATGGGTGATGCTAATGTAAGAAGTTTCAAGTAATCATATTCCAAGAACGTCTCTAACTACTCAGCCAAGTATTTGAATTTGCAAAAAGTCTAAGAACTTAATTCTTTATAAGTCCCTTCAGCGAGAAGTCTTAATTTATACAATTCTCATGTTGTAGCATGTGGTTATACTCAAGTCACACATCTTTATGTTCAAATCTTTTACAATTATTATTTAAGTTTCTTAAGTCTAGAAAAGAGTTCTTCTCACATATACATGTTCCCAATGTGTAAACAAGTGTAAACACAAGGTTGCTAGCAATCAGTTAAGTTGAGAACTTAGATCAAATACTCTATGTGAATGTCCTAGATACATGTACAGCTTTAGCCTCTCAGATATGACTAGTTATATGTCGAGATTAAATCTCTCTTCAGTCAAGTCAATATTTAGCTGTTCCAGCAGATTACAGAATGAGGGTTATTATTAAGTCACAAGGGTCAGAGGTTAGGCCTTATCATGGTTGTCCTTTATCATATATATAGGTTATGAGGTGCACGAGGCTAAGAGGAGATTCAACGACTCCTCTCCCTTAAGATAAACATCAGGTTATTGAGTTTCAAATTCTAAATATGCCATAGTGTTGTCTATTGAACTTGTGGAATTTCTTATGTCATCCAAACTTTATCACTTTTATGCCATCTATGTTGATTCACTTAATATGAACCTGGTCGTCTCCATACATTAAAATATTCAGGGCTTCAATTTATACCAGCAATGTGTTAATGTCGAGTGAGGATATATTGTTCAAATATGAGACTTATGACCTTATCACCAATGCAGTTATGTCAGGTGGGCAGTTATCCCTCATATGAGAGACTATGACCTACCGTCGGCGCTTTCAGGTGGGCAGTTGTCCTTCAGTTATGATACTTATTACCTTACCAACAATGTGGTTATGTCAGGTAGGCAGATGTCCCTTTAGTTATGAGACCTCTGAGACGGCATCTCGGTAGGGCAGTTTTAATTGTCATGGCTAGGTCATTGTTTTGATTAGGGACTGTATAGCTTTTGGATAGTACAGTATGACATGTATATATGCTTACTTGGTTGTATTCACATGATGTATCATATTTTGTTCATATATTAGCTTCTAGAGTCACAGGTTATTCTTATCCCTACTCTGATTTTATCATATTTTTTTTCAGATATTAGCTTCTAGAATCACAGGTTATTTCTATCCCTACTCTAGTTTTCAGTATCTTGGATGTATTCATGTTTATAGTTTCAGTCTTACATACCAGTACATATAATTCGTACTAATGTCCCTTTGCTTGGGGACCTGCGTTTGTGTCGCAGCTACAGGTAGAGGCCAGGATTGCTAGTATTAGTAGCAGTTCGTGAGATTGGAGGATATGTTGGTATGCTCCTTTCTTTCTAGAGTTAAGATCTAGTTTTGTTTTCATTAGAGTTTTTAGATGCATTTATGGGTAGGTCAGAGCCCTGTTCTGGCCATCATTTCAATTTACTCTTTAGAGGCTTTGTGGACTTAGTATGTATAATATTATTTAGTTTGTGGCCTTGTCGGCTTTTCATTGCTTGGTTTATCATGGTCATGGCCTTGTCGGCATTTCAGTTATTTATTTGTTGTAATTGAGATCTTATGGGTCCAGATGTTTACCCCAGTTGACTGTGATAGGTGGCTGGATGACATAAGTGTTACAGTTATAGATGAGGTATAGCTGGCTTCCTGGTCAGTCAGGTATCGGGAGCCAGTTGCATCCTCCCTCAATTTTGGGGCATGATAGGACGGTCCGCCCTTCCAAAGGTCAGTCTATCCCTCACTCTTGGAACGTCCAAGTTTGAATTAATCGGGCTTTTTGGGACATAGTATAAATAGATTTTTCTTGTAACTTTTAAAAAGCTTTTAACTCATATTATCAGTAGATAGGAGAAATAGCTAGTATGCTTTAGTTTCTATTATAGATCTTAGCTTGTAATTTAATGATTCAATTTCAACTATTGAATATTTCTTCTCCAATTCCAATTTACACTAGTAAGCATGTCTAATTACTTTATTTCTCTTCTTCTCCTTTCTATGGGTAACTAAACCCATATCTAGGGTTGTGAACCCTAATAATCCCAATTTGATAAAATTGAGTTTGGGCTTATGAACATTTATTGATTTTTTCTTTGTAGTATGTGATTGGTGATGAAAGTAATGCAATATTGCCCAACTACCTTTACGAGGCTTGAAAGAACAAATTTAGGTTGTGTTAGCATCAATCAATAATAACTCAAGACATAACCCTTGTTTAATGGATTCTCCTAGATATAGGTTGAATTCGAATTGGCAACAAGCAATTGGGTAGAAGGGAGTTCTCTTCAATTTGACAAAATTAAAGTAGATTGACACCTATGGTGTGATTAAAAGATACCCCATGGGTTTCCTAAATTTTTTCTTGCATGTTCAGCCTTAGCCCACTCTCAATTTATCCACATTTGGTGATTTAGGGGGATCGATGAATAATTGGGGTCACTTTCCTAGAATTATTACAAATTAATCATAACCCTAGCAATTTACACTCTATACCTATAGTTAAATTTTACAAATATTAATTCATATAGACTCTAATCTTGCAATACTATATTGATTAGTACTAAATAGAGAGGGCTTAGCATAATCTCTATAGGATTTGACCCCCACTTCTTGCTGGATTCTATTTTGCTGCGATCGTTTGCACTACCTGAGATTGAGAGTGCAATAGAATGACATCAAACCTCCTACTATATCCCAACATTTTTTATAAAAGTGGTTAGTAAGTCCATCAAGGCCATTGGAACTGTCTCCATTAAGTTCAAATAAAACTGTCTTCACTTCTTCTAAAGTAGGAGTATAATTAAGCATATTGTCATCCTCCTATGATATCAATTCTAGAACATGATTAAGTAAAGGTAACTCCTCAACCTCTGATTCTCTTATAAATTACTCTTTAAAGAAAGAAATAGATTTAGCCGCATCTTGATTAACTCCCTCTACCCAATCCCCATAAATAGTTTAAATTTTTTTAATGTTAAACCTGTTTCTTGTTTCATTCACAAAATTACGGAAAACTCTAGTTTTCCTATCCCTTCTAAGAACTAGGTGATGCCTGTGTTTTGCCACCAATATTCCTCCTCATAATATAAATATTATTTTATCTTTGACTGAGTCTTCTGCAATACTGCTATGTTAGTTTTTATAAGAAATTCTTCAAATAAAGCCTCCTTAATTCCCATAATTCTTTCTATGATAATCAACTATTTGAATATATCCCCAAAGAAATCTCTGCTCCAAGAAGATAGAGCAACTTTAGTCCTTTTCATCTTTTGTTTCAAACTTAGGAAGACATCTGGTTCATCCTCAGACACCCAATTCTCTCTAACAACCTCCAAAAGAACTTCATATTCTCTATCCAAAATCTCAAAAATATGAATGGTTTAGTAAATTGACTAGCTTGTTCATCACAAGATAGTACGATAGGTGCATGATCTGAAGTAGTTCTAGACAGATGTTCCACTTCTACATAGCCAAACCAACTCTAAAACGATTGGTTAGTAACCATCCTATTTAGTCTTTTTAAAATACATTCCTCATTTGTCCTTTAGTTCCACCAAGTAAGTGGACTACCTTTGTAGTTAACTTTAAATAAATAAGAAGAGTTCATATAGAAAGCCAAATCCTCATACTCAAAAGGGTAAACTGGCAAACCCCTAATCTTTTCTACTCATTTAAGATTGACACCTATGGTGCTATTGAAAGATATCCATGAGTTGCCTAATTATCTGCTTTCATGTTCAGCCCTAGCCCACTCTCAATCTATCCACATTTGGTGATTTAGGAGGATCGATGCATAATTGGGGTCACTTTCCTAGAATTATCTCAAATAAATTACAACACTAGCAATTTACACTCTATAGATATAGTTAAATTTTACAAATCTCAATTAAAATAGACTCGGATCTTGCAATACTATATTGATTAGTACTAAATAGAGTGGGCTTAGCATAGTCTCTATGGGATTCGACCCCCACTCCTCTTTGGATTCTATTTTGTTGCGATCGTTTACACTACCTGATTTTGAAAGTGCATTTGAACGACATCAAACCTCCTACTATATCCCAACATTTTTTATAAAAGTAGTTAGTCATTCCATCAAGACCATTGGAACTATCTCCATTAAGTTCAAATAAAATTGTCTTCACCTCTTCTAAAGTAGGAGTATAATTAAGCATATCGTTATCCTTCTAAGATATCAATTCTGGAACATGATGAAGTAAAGATAACTCCTCAACCTCTGCCTCTCTTATAAATTACTCTTTAAAGAAAGAAATAGATTTAGCCGCCACTTGATCAACTCCCTCTACCCAATCCCCATAAACAATTTCAATTTTGTTAATGGAAAACCTATTTCTTCGTTCATTCACAAGATTATGAAAAACCATAGTGTTCCTATCCCTTCTAAGAACCAAGTGATGCATATTTTTTTCCTCCAATATTCCTCCTCATAATATAAATATTATTTTGTCTTTGCCTAAGTCTTCTGCAATATTGCTTTGTTAGTTTCTATAAGAAATTCTTCAAATAAAGCCTCCTTAATTCTCATAATGCTTTCTCTGATGATCAACTATTTGAATATATCCCCAAAACAATCTCTGCTCCAAKAAGATAGAGCAACTTTAGTCCTTTTCATTTTTTGTTTCAAACTTAGGAAGACATCTGGTTCATCCTCAGACACCCAATTCTCTCTAACCACCTCCAAAAGAACTTCATATTCTCTATCCAAAAACTCAAAAATATGAATGGTTTAGTAAATTGACTAGCTTGTTCATCAGAAGATAATAGGATAGGTGCATGATCTGAACTAGTTCTAGATAGATGTTCCACTTCTACATAGCCAAACCAACTCTAAAACGATTGGTTAGTAACCATCCTATTTAGTCTTTTTAACATACATTCCTCATTGGTCCTTTCATTCCACCAAGTAAGTGGACTACCTTTGTTGTTAACTTTAAATGACTCAGAAGAGTTTATACAGAAAGCCAAATCCTCATACTTAGAAGGGTAAACTGGAAAACCCCTATTCTTTTCTACTCATTTAAGATTGACACCTATGGTGCTATTGAAAGATATCCATGAGTTGCCTAATTCTTTGCTTGCATGTTCAGCGCTAGCCCACTCTCAATCTATCCACATTTGGTGATTTAGGG
Source organism: Datura stramonium (assembly GCA_018107945.1). Classification (NCBI taxonomy): domain Eukaryota; kingdom Viridiplantae; phylum Streptophyta; class Magnoliopsida; order Solanales; family Solanaceae; genus Datura; species Datura stramonium. Next base: position 77,465 of record JACEIK010001802.1, on the reverse strand, counting down.
GGATCGACGCATAATTGGGGTCACTTTCCTAGAATTATCTCAAATTAATCACAACCCTAGCAATTTACACTCTATAGCTATAGTTAAATTTTACAAATCTCAATCTAAATAGACTCGGATCTTGCAATACTATTAGTACTAAATAGAGTGGGCTTAGCATAGTCTCTATGGGATTCGACCCCCGCTCCTCTTTGGGTTCTATTTTGTTGCGATCGTTTACACTACCTGATTTTGAAAGTGCATTTGAACGACATCAAACCTCCTACTATATCCCAACATTTTTTATAAAAGTAGTTAGTCATTCCATCAAGACCATTGGAACTATCTCCATTAAGTTCAAATAAAATTGTCTTCACCTCTTCTAAAGTAGGAGTATAATTAAGCATATCGTTATCCTTCTAAGATATCAATTCTGGAACATGATGAAGTAAAGATAACTCCTCAACCTCTGCCTCTCTTATAAATTACTCTTTAAAGAAAGAAATAGATTTAGCCGCCACTTGATCAACTCCCTCTACCCAATCCCCATAAACAATTTCAATTTTGTTAATGGAAAACCTATTTCTTCGTTCATTCACAAGATTATGAAAAACCATAGTGTTCCTATCCCTTCTAAGAACCAAGTGATGCATATTTTTTTCCTCCAATATTCCTCCTCATAATATAAATATTATTTTGTCTTTGCCTAAGTCTTCTGCAATATTGCTTTGTTAGTTTCTATAAGAAATTCTTCAAATAAAGCCTCCTTAATTCTCATAATGCTTTCTCTGATGATCAACTATTTGAATATATCCCCAAAACAATCTCTGCTCCAAGAAGATAGAGCAACTTTAGTCCTTTTCATTTTTTGTTTCAAACTTAGGAAGACATCTGGTTCATCCTCAGACACCCAATTCTCTCTAACCACCTCCAAAAGAACTTCATATTCTCTATCCAAAAACTCAAAAATATGAATGGTTTAGTAAATTGACTAGCTTGTTCATCAGAAGATAATAGGATAGGTGCATGATCTGAACTAGTTCTAGATAGATGTTCCACTTCTACATAGCCAAACCAACTCTAAAACGATTGGTTAGTAACCATCCTATTTAGTCTTTTTAACATACATTCCTCATTGGTCCTTTCATTCCACCAAGTAAGTGGACTACCTTTGTTGTTAACTTTAAATGACTCAGAAGAGTTTATACAGAAAGCCAAATCCTCATACTTAGAAGGGTAAACTGGAAAACCCCTATTCTTTTCTACTCATTTAAGATTGACACCTATGGTGCTATTGAAAGATATCCATGAGTTGCCTAATTCTTTGCTTGCATGTTCAGCGCTAGCCCACTCTCAATCTATCCACATTTGGTGATTTAGGGGGATCGACGCATAATTGGGGTCACTTTCCTAGAATTATCTCAAATTAATCACAACCCTAGCAATTTACACTCTATAGCTATAGTTAAATTTTACAAATCTCAATCTAAATAGACTCGGATCTTGCAATACTATTAGTACTAAATAGAGTGGGCTTAGCATAGTCTCTATGGGATTCGACCCCCGCTCCTCTTTGGGTTCTATTTTGTTGCGATCGTTTACACTACCTGATTTTGAAAGTGCATTTGAACGACATCAAACCTCCTACTATATCCCAACATTTTTTATAAAAGTAGTTAGTCATTCCATCAAGACCATTGGAACTATCTCCATTAAGTTCAAATAAAATTGTCTTCACCTCTTCTAAAGTAGGAGTATAATTAAGCATATCGTTATCCTTCTAAGATATCAATTCTGGAACATGATGAAGTAAAGATAACTCCTCAACCTCTGCCTCTCTTATAAATTACTCTTTAAAGAAAGAAATAGATTTAGCCGCCACTTGATCAACTCCCTCTACCCAATCCCCATAAACAATTTCAATTTTGTTAATGGAAAACCTATTTCTTCGTTCATTCACAAGATTATGAAAAACCATAGTGTTCCTATCCCTTCTAAGAACCAAGTGATGCATATTTTTTTCCTCCAATATTCCTCCTCATAATATAAATATTATTTTGTCTTTGCCTAAGTCTTCTGCAATATTGCTTTGTTAGTTTCTATAAGAAATTCTTCAAATAAAGCCTCCTTAATTCTCATAATGCTTTCTCTGATGATCAACTATTTGAATATATCCCCAAAACAATCTCTGCTCCAAKAAGATAGAGCAACTTTAGTCCTTTTCATTTTTTGTTTCAAACTTAGGAAGACATCTGGTTCATCCTCAGACACCCAATTCTCTCTAACCACCTCCAAAAGAACTTCATATTCTCTATCAAAAAACTCAAAAATATGAATGGTCTAGTAAATTGACTAGCTTGTTCATTAGAAGATAATAGGATAGGTGCATGATCTGAAGTAGTTCTAGACAGATGTTCCACTTCTACATAGCCAAACCAACTCTAAAACGATTGGTTAGTAACCATCATATTTAGTCTTTTTAAAATACATTCCTCATTGGTCCTTTCATTCCACCAAGTAAGTGGACTACCTTTGTAGTTAACTTTAAATAACTCAGAAGAGTGTATACAGAAAGTGAAATCCTCATACTCAGAAGGGTAAACTGGCAAACCCCTAATCTTTTTTACTCATTTAAGATCACATTGAAATCTCCCCCATCAAGCCAAGGAAAAGTCATTGTGTTTGCCATGTTTATATGTTATCCCATAGCTCCAATCACTCTAAAGCATCACATTTTGCATATACTAGAATAGTAATCAAAGACTTTCCATACACTTGTAAAAATAGCTTCATAGTGATTTGTTGCTCAAAGTCCAGCAAATCTCCATACTTATTTCCTCATCAACAAAAACCATACTTTACCATTCTGATTGAAATTAGCATACTTTATTCCCAATCTTTTTTATACTTATAAATGTTTCTTGCATTTTGAAATGGCTTGATTAAAGTAATTAGGAAGAACTTATTATGTTTATGCAGTATTTGAACTCCATGAAAGGCCTGTTGTATGTTAATAAACCTGATGCTACAGAAAAGGTTTTAATCATCATTTAACTACATATTTGGCACCACACTTTTAAAAATTTATAGTAAGCTAAGGTACTTCGGAGCTACCCTTACCTTTGTTCTTTTTGTTTCCTTTGGCCTGGGATTTTGGAGACAATCCAACTTCTCTAGCCACATGATCTAAATTGTGTTGGGTTTTTTTCTCCTCCTTATCTTTATTTTGTTGTCCATCAATTTCATCTTCAATGAGATTTGCTTCTACTCCCTGATGTGAAACTATATCATGTAGAATTTCATAGGAAAGTTTTTTCTATATGTCAGTGCTTGTTGATTCTCATGGATAATAACGATAGATAAATTTCCTGGGTTCTCCTTCTACTGAACTATATGGTTTTGTATGGCTGGGTAACTATCAAGCTCCTCCTGATCTTTTCTTAATTCAACATTTTCACTGCCTGCTCCTTCTCCCCTTTCTTCTAACACTTGAACACCTTTAGGATTAATATTTGTCCATATTATTCACTCTGTGGTGATCTTACTTCTACATCTACTATCTCTTTTATCTCTTGCTACTTGATTTCCCTCTACTTCTTGGATAATACTTGTTTTTATCCCTTTAGACTGTTGAAGAACATGATCTTTCTCCTTCTAAAAAAAAGGAGGATTACCCTAAGATATATCTGGTAAGATTTCTAGTTCTCCTTCTTCATTAGTGCATTCAACCTCTTCAACTCTTTCTTTCCACTCAATATCTATAACCCCAGGTATTTTCTTTGACTCCAGCACAACTTTCTCTTGATTAATATCTCCTTAAAATAATCAATAGTCGTAAAAGCCTTATCCATCCACTCTCTAGTGTTACTTGAGCCCTTCTCACTTGATTGAATTTGTTTCAACTTTGGCTTCCTTGTTGTGTCACCGGAAGTGTTGTTTAGTTCTATTTTGTCCCCAAATATATTTGCAGTGCTTTGTTCATTATCTCCCTATGCATTGTTCAAATTTCCCATCTAATCTCCTACTTTTTTATTTTGTTTATCCCTCTCTTTCTCCCGGGACTCGTCATTGTCCAAAGCAGCATACATATTAGTAACAACAACATTACTAGCATTGTCAACATTATAAGAATTCTTCTACTTGTTAATAGTATTCACCTTTGCTTTTCCCCTTTAATTGGTAACTACCTTCCAATTCTCAGGGTTGCCTACATTGTTGCTACAAGTAAGTCTCCTTGGGAATGACCTTGTTGGTTGGCTCCCTACTGGGATATTCTGCACAGTATTCTTGCCCACTTGATTTTCATTGTTCCCTAGCTTCTCCTTTGTATCAGGTTTTCAATTCACTTAGGAATATTTGTCACTCCCCGAGCCTACAACTTGGACATGACATGGTACTTGAAGCCACAAGTGATCCAAATCAACCCCTGGTCTATCATACACTAACATTCTGAGTAAACATGAACAGCGAAACTTAAAAATAATAGCATTAAGCATTTAAGAAGAACAAATCTGAAAGTAAAGGTTCAAATCTTTAAATACACTGAATTCATTGCAAGCCATATTTGTCTGAAAGCCATCTAACTGAGGAGTTGCTGGGACAAACCCCCAGCTAACTCTAAGTCTAAATAGAACCAAATGAAATAAATAAACAAGCCCTCGAATGAGGAGGACTCACGCTCTGATCTGCTGGAATGGAATGCTCTGAAACTAAAGTAACTATCTATGCTAAACCTGAGAACCTGCAGCTGTATCATGAAACGATATAACATGAAAAGCATGCGTCGGTACTTTGAATGTACTGAGTAAATGGGAGAGACAAATTGAATATAAAGACTGAACTGAAATGACACGCCATGACCAACAAGTACAGAGTTGAACTACTGATATAATCTGAAATAGTCAAGACGACCCTGTCTGATGGTCATGGACATGCCCTAAGTCTAATTCACTGAATCTTAGATACTGTACTGAACTGAGCTGCTTATTCTGATACTGGACTGGACTGACTAGTGGGAGAGTCTTTAACCGACATTTAATAACGTGAGCTAGACGTGAAGTCCTATATATACACCCTACCAGTAGGACCCAATATACCTCCCAGGGTATAAAGGCATGAACTGGGTGATCACAAAAATATATCTGGGGCCAATCAGGCCAAGTAATACTGAAGCCTACGTTGGCAACGTAGTTCTGGGAACCTAGGTGCGCTAGAACCCTGGCCCACTCGGTGCTAAGTTTTACTCCCACTGGAAAACCTAAATTGAACTATTGATAGCTCAAAACTTGGGTCCAAGACTAGTTAGGGAAGATTAACTGCATGTACCCTTAGAGTCTTATCAGACTAGATTCTGAAACTGAGTTCTAAGACCGGTCAGAGCTGCTTATCTAGAAGCGTCGTAACCGTCTAAGAACAACTAATAACTAAACTGGGGTCCTGGGGTTGGGTATAGCTATAACTGAATGTCATGACCGCCTAATGGAACAAATATTTGAAATCTGAATCTGAGTCTGAAAACTGGGAGGCACCACTGACATCTTGAAAATAAATTGGAGTCAAACTGCTCAGTTGACATTTTCTAGACAACACAGAGGTTGCTAAAATCTGACTGAAGCTAGACTAATATGGTTCTGACTGAGACTAGACTGATAAAGTTCTATATTCTAACTAACTGAATTTCTAAGTAGCTAATAGAGAGATCATTCAACTCGTCAACACGGACAAATTCATACTAAAAGGCAAATTTCATGAAGTTGGAAGTTTCATCCAACAGTGCAAAAATCATTCTCATTCATGGGATATTTACCCAACACATGCGAATAGCAAGAAAAAATCTAAGAATTTATCCCAAAGAATTCTTCCTTTACTAAAGAAAATTTAATGAGCAAGAACCTTTACACACAGATTAGGGCTCATATTCACTTCTGTAATAATACTGACAAATTGATGAGTAACTGATGAAGATTATATCAACAATAAATATGAACACCATTCTAATTGAACTTAATGAGAATAAACATGGAGATTTCCTATCCTCGAAAACTCAGGGCTTAGAATTACTAGAAGAAACTGAAGGGGATATTGGGGGCACAAGGGAAGAACAATCCCCTTACTAAAACCCCACATACCTGATGAAGAAGCCTGGAGGAATTGCTGGAGAATTGAAGAAGAAGGATTTGCCCTAGTCTGAAGCTCTAAACTGCTTTGAGAGGAACTCTGCGTTCTGTTTCTCGGAAGTTTGAGTGGGGAATGAGGAAAGAACCCATTACCCCCACTAAAACGTCAAAAACTGGTGCTTAAACGACGTGGTTTAATGCTTTGGAGAATAGGAATTTACTAAATAGTCCCNGGGTAGTCGACCACAACAGTAGCAACAGAGACCTCCAGCACCCTAAAACGTCAAAAACTGGTGCTTAAACGACGTGGTTTAATGCTTTGGAGAATAGGAATTTACTAAATAGTCCCTAGAAATTCGCTGGAAAAAACTGCCAGGTCCTCCTAACGGGTGACCTAACGAGTCATGTTATCAGCAAACGACTCGTGGTCATGCCCGTGAGGTACACTGCCTAGAAACTCCAGTGGGTGACCACGAGTGACTTAACGAGTTGTGGTCACTGGACACGACTCGTGGTCACCAGTCGTCGACCACACTGTCTCACCCCCTGGGAAATTAATACAAGGCTAGTCACGGGTCACTCAATGAGTCGTTCCCACTAACGACGACCCGTGGTGACCACCCATCAAGTACACTGTCTACTTCTCAAATTCAAAAACTCTGGCTTGGCAACGGGCGACTTAACGAGTCGTGTGACCTGACAACGACTCGTGGGGTCACCCGTTACGAACACTGAAACATATTCTTGGTATCCTTCTCATGGCTGACTTGATGAGTCGTTGGGTCCCTTAATGACCCGTCAGGTTGGTCGTTCTGCAACTTTTCTGCAGTTTTCCAGATTTTCTGAATTAAGTCCCCGATATTGATTTTGAGCTTCCGGGGCATTACAATACCTCCCCCTTGGAAACATTCATTCTCGAATGTTAGAAAGCTCATAGAAACCATAAAAATAACAATCAAAACATTTAAATACTACTCATTCAACTTCAAAATGACCGAAGTGGCTACGCCAATTTGGAGAACATAACTGAACTGAATTTTTCTTTTCATAAACACAACCGAAGTCAGAAAGAAAATTTAGATACATGAACTGAATTCAACAACGAGTTCAGGTCTTAAAACAAAATTCACATATCAAACTGCAATAGAGTCGGTAGAGAAGAAGTGTGGGTATTTGGCCCTCATATCTGCTTTGTCCTCCCACATAGCTTCTTCAACCTGCTGATTCCTCTATAAAACCTTGACTAAAGCTATTTCCTTATTCCTCAATCTGTGAACCTGTCGGTCTAGGATTTGAACTGGTACCTCCTCATAGGTGAGGCCATCCTTGACAGCCACATTATCCAATGGCACCACAGAGATTAGATCTCCGATACACTTTTTCAAAAGTGATACATGGAAAACTGGATGTACAGCTGCTAGTTCTGAAGGTAACTCTAGCTCATGGGCTACCTTGCCGATACGCCTCAAAATCCTATAAGGTCCCACATATCTTGGACTAAGCTTCCCTTTCTTTCCAAACCTCATCACCCCTTTCATGGGTGAAATTTTCAGGTACACCCAATCATCAACTGCAAATTCCAACTCCCTTCTCCGCACATCCGCATAAGATTTCTGGAGGCTCTGAGCTATTTTTAACCTTTCTCGGATGAGCTGAACTTTCTACATTGCCTCATGAACCGAGTCTGGACCTATCAAAGAAGCTTCACCGACTTCAAACCATCTTATAGGAGCTCTACACCTCCTACCATACAATGCCTCAAACAAGGCCATTTGAATGCTGGAAGGGTAACTGTTATTGTACGCAAATTCGATAAGAGGCAGATGGTAATCCCAATTACCCTTAAAATTGATCGTACACGCTCTTAGCATATCCTCTAGAGTCTGAATATTCCACTCAGTATGCCCATCTGTCTATGGGTGAAAAGTTATACTGAGCTTGACCTGAGTGCCAAGTCCCTTCTAAAAAGACTTCCAGAAATGGGAGTTGAATTGGGTACCCTGTCTGAAATAATAGTCAATGGCACCCCATGAATTCTAAACAGCTCCCGAATATAGAGTTTATCATAATCCTCAGTTGAATCTGTGGTTTTGATTGGGAGGAAATGTGCTGAATTAGTCATCCAGTTACTACCACCTAGATAGAGGCATGTTGCCGACGAGTCCAAGGTAGACCCGTAATAAAGTCCATATTTACCTTTTCCCACTTCCACGTGGTATACTAATATCTTGAGTCATGCCCCCTAGCCTTTGATGTTCCACCTTGACCTGCTGGCAGTTCGGGCACTTAGCTGCAAATTCGGCAATGTCTCTTTTCATGTCGTTCCACTAGTAAATGTCCCTCAAGTCGCGGTACATTTTAGTGGCACCTGGGTGAATAGAATACCTTGAGATGTGTGCTTCAGCCAAAACCTGTTGTCTCAACTCACCGATATCTGGAAAACACGACCTTCCCTGATAACGGAGCACTCCATCTCCCCCTTGGGAGAAAGCCTCAACTTCTTTTCTGAGAACCGCCTTCTTGAGTTTAAGTAGAACTGGATCTTCATCTTTTATAGACTTAACTTCAACTACTAAAAGATGAATCTGACCCGCTTTGTACTACTGTTGCACCTTCGGCTAAGTCTACTAGTTTCACCCCTAACCGAGCTAGTCTGTGAACATCCTTTGCAAACTCCCTTTTTCCTCCCTCAAAGTGAGCTACACTTCCCATAGATTGCCTGCTTAGGGCATCAGCCACCACATTGGCCTTGCCCGGGTGATATAGCATATTCATGTCATAATCTTTCAGAAGCTCTAACAACCTTCTCTGTCGGAGGTTTAGGTCCTTCTGGCTAAAAACGTACTGAAGACTCTTGTGATTTGTGAACATGTCCATGTGAGCTTCATACAAGTAGTGTCTCCATATTTTTAATGCGAATACCACCGTTGCCAACACCAAGTCATGAGTTGGATAATTCTTCTCATGAACTTTGAGTTGTCTGGAGGCATAGGCAATCACTTTGCCCTCTACATCAAAATGTAACCAAGCCCAACTCTAGAGGCTTCACAATATACAACCAACCCATCTGTTCCTTCTAGAAAGGTTAACATTGGAGCGGTAGTGAGTCGAGTCTTCAACTCCTGGAAACTCTTCTCACACTCATCTGACCATTGGAATTTCACCTTCTTCTGAGTTAACTTGGTCAGACGAGAGACTATGGAGGAGAAACCTTCTATATACCTTCGGTAATAACCCGCGAAGCCCAGAAAACTCCTGATTTCTGTCGGAGAGGTAGGTCTGGGCCAATCCTTCACTGCTGCTATTTTATGAGGATCTATTTGTATCCCTTCACCTGAGACCACAAGACCCAATAAGGTCACATACTTCAACCAGAATTCACACTTACTGAACTTGGCGAATAACTGGAGATCTCTGAGAGTCTGCGACGCTACCCTTAGGTGATTGGCATGCTCCTCCTCATTTCTAGAGTACACCAGAATGTCATCGATAAATACAATGACGAACATATCCAGGTACTGCTTGAAGACACTATTAATCAAATCCATGAAGGCTGCTGGGGCATTTGTTAACCCAAAGGACATCACCACAAACTCGTAGTGACCAGACCGAGTTTTGAATGTTGTCTTCGGTATGTCACACTCTCTGACCCTTAACTGATTGTATCCTGACTTGAAATCGATCTTGGAGAAACAACTGGCTCCCTGAAGCTGGTCAAATAGGTCATCAATTCTAGGCAAGGGATATCTGTTCTTGACTATGACTTTGTTCAGTTAACGGTAATTTATGCACATTCTGAGGGTACCATCTTTCTTACGTACGAATAGCACTGGAGCACCCCAGGGAGAGATGTTGGATCAGATGAAACCCTTATCAAGAAGATCTTTTAGCTGCTCCTTCAACTCCTTAAGCTTAGGTGGAGCGATTCTGTAAGGAGGGATGGAGATGGGCTGAGTATCTGGAAGGAGATTTATCCCAAAGTCTATTTCACGTTCAGGGGGAACTCCAGGAAGATCTTCAGGAAATACATCTGGGAATTCGCTAACTACTGGAACTGACTGAATGGTTGGGGTCTCAGAGTTAGAATCCTTGACCCGAACTAGATGATATAGACACCCTTTCGAAATGAGTTTCTGGGCCTTAAGATAGGAAATAAACCTACCCTTAGGCACTGAACTGCTGCCCGACAATTCTAACACGGGCTCATTTGGAAACTGAAACTTGACAACTCTAGTCCTGCAGTCAACTAAGGCATAGCAGGAGTGTAACTAATCCATTCCTAGAATAATTTCTAAGTCGACCATGTCTAGCTCTACAAGATCAGCTGGAATGATTTTATTCAAGACTGAGACTGGGCAGTTTCTGTACACCCGACTGGCTCTAACTGACTCGCCAACTAGGGTGGAAACTAAGAAGGGTTCTGATAGGACCTCTGGACTGATGTCAAACTGAACTGCTACATAAGGAGTTACAAACAAAAGGGTAGCTCCTGGATCTAGGAGGGCATACGCGTCTAGATGAAAGAGATGCAACATACCAGTAACTACATCAGGTGAACTTTCCTATTCCTGACGAGAAGAGAGAGCATAAAAATAATTATGGCGTTGACCTCCATCTGTACCTGATGGGTTGGCCTGCTGGAGCTGATGAGGTAGTGGATTGTGACCTTTCTCGCCCTGCTGACAGGCAAGTCTCTGAGTCGATGCCCGAGCTGTCCACAACTGAAACAACCCTTTCTACCCTATAAACACTCTCCGGGATGGTTTCTGCCCCACTTGGGCCATACTGGATACTTGCTTCCTCAACTATGGACCTGAGACTGAGTGCTAGATGACCCACCCCTCTGGTCCTGGCAGAATCGAAAGGTTGGTGCGTTGGCTAAGCTAGGTGTTGGGGCCCTCTACTGTTGCTGTTGTTGTTGCTGCTGTGGGCGGTTCCACCGCCAGAACTATGGTGGCCAAAGTCTGTATGACCAGTTCTTTCCCGCTTGTTCTTACGCTCCATATCTTTCAACTTCTCGGCCTCAATCTGTTGAGCGTAAACAATTAGGCTGGACAAATCTATGTCTTTGATCAGCATCACGGTCCTGCACTCCTTGAGGACCATATTAGACACTCCATTAACGAACTTCAGCATGCGAGCCCTCGGCTCGGCCACCATCTCTAGAGCATACATTGATAGTTTAGTAAACTCCAGCGCATACTCCTCCACTGTCCGGTTGCCCTGCCGTAGGTTCATAAACTCTGCCATCTTAGCCTCCCTCAAATCTCGGGGAAAGAACCTATCTAGAAAAGCTGTATGAAACTCCTCCCACTCAATCGGTCCTGCTTCTACTGACCGCCCCTCCTTCCACTACTCATACCAAACTTGGGCTACCCCTTTCAGCTGGTAGGCAGTCAGGTCAGCACTCTCAGAGGAGCTGACACCCATGATTCGGGTGATCTTTTTGATCTCATCTATAAATCCTTGTGGGTCCTCTCCCATCTTTGTTCCGTTAAAGTTTGGAGGGTTCATCCGGGTGAAATCCCACACCCGAGCAGCAGCTGCAGACCCACTTGTGGCTACTGGAACCACCTGCTAGTTCACTTGATTGGTGACGGTCTGAGCAAGCAACTGAATGGCCGCCTTCAATTTGGCGGTAGACAAAGAGTCGTCCTGAGTTACTGTCGGAGCTGGTGGAGCCAGTGTGTTGTCGTTTCTGGCTCTTCGTCCATTTCCATGTCGAGGAGGCGTGGTTCACTGAAAGGAAAAGCACACGCTTTAGAAAGACGTCTCTGGAATTGGACTTTAACGCATGATAAAGAACATGAACAAAAGGGGAATTTTCCTAATAACATCTCGTAGCCTCCTCGTCATAAGTGTGGTGCGCTTCACACCCATGAAAAGGACTCTACTCAATGCAGCTTTCAAACTTGCCGAGGATACTCTAAACCTAGTGCTCTGATACCAAGTTTGTCACTCCCCGAGCATACACCCTGGACGTGACACAGTACTTGAAGCCACAAGTGACCCCAAGCCAACCCCTGTTCTATCATACACTAACATTCTGAGTAAACATACACAGCGGAACTTTAAAATAATAGCATAAAGAATTTAAGAAGAACAAATCTAAAAGTAAAGGTTCAAATCTTTAAATACACTGAATTAACTGAAAGTCATATTTGTCTGAAAGCCATCTAACTGAGGAGTTGCTGGGACAAACCCCCAACTAACTCTGAGTCTAAATAGAACCAAATGAAATAAATAAACAAGCCCTCGAATGAGGAGGACTCAAACTCTGATTTGCTGGAATGGAATGCTCTGAAACTGAAGTAACTATCTGTGCTAAACTTGAGAACCTGTAGCTGTATCATGAAATGATACAGCATGAAAAGCATGAGTCAGTACTTTGAATGTACTAAGTAAGTGGGAGAGACATATTGAATATAAATACTAAATAGAAATGACACGCCTTGACCAACAAGTACTAAGCTGAACTACTGATATAATTTGAAATGGTCAAGACGACCCTGTCTGATAGTCATGGACATGCCCTAAGTCTAATTCACTGAATTTGAGATACTGTACTGAACTGAGTTGTTTATTCTGATACTGGACTGGATTGACTAGTGGTAGAGTCTTTAACCGACATTTAACAACGTGAGCTAGGTGAGTCCGATGTATACACCCCACCGGTAGGACCCAATATACCTTGCCAGGGTATAAAGGCATGAACCGAGTGATCAAAAAATATATCTGGGGCCAATCAGGCCAAGTAATACTGAAGCCTACGCTGGCAATGTAGTTCTGGGAACCTGGGTGTGCTGGAACCCTAGCCCGCTCGGTGCTAAGTTCTACTCCCACTGGAAAACCTAAACTGAACTGCTGATAGCTCGAAACTGGGGTCCAAGACTAGTTAGGGATGAATTACTGCATGTACCTTGAGAGTCTTATCAGACCAGATTCTGAAACTGGGTTCTAAGACCGGTCAGAGCTGCTTATCTAGAAGCATCGTAACCGTCTAAAAACAATTAATAACTGAACTGGGGTCCTGGGGATGGGCAGAGATATAACTGAATGTCATAACCGCCTAATGGATCAAATATCTAAAATCTGAATCTGAGTCTGAAAACTAGGAGGCACCACTGAAACCTCGAAAATAAACTAGAGTCAAACTGATCAGCTGACATTTTCTAGACAACACAGAGGTTGCTAAAGTCTGACTGAAGCTATACTAATATGATTCTGAATGAGACTAGACTGATAGAGTTCTGTATTCTAATTAACTGAATTTCTAAGAAGCTAATAGAGAGATCATTCATGTCGTCAACACGGACAAATTTATACTAAAAGGCAAATTTCATGAAGTTGGGAGTTTCATCCAACAGTGCAAAAATCATTCTCATTCATGGGATATTTACCCAACACATGTGAATAGTGTTCGGGGCGTTTTGCAACTACACGCAAGTGCACGTGGTCGAACAAGTAGTAAAATGGCTAAAGTAAGCCAAGTATCGATGCCACAGGGACTGAACTAAGGTAATAATCAACTTAAGTGTTAATAAATTATAACTTTAAAAATGCAGACAACAATTCAAATAGGATTTTGAGAGTATAGTTTCCTAATTTATACTAATCTAAGACAAAATTACAAAGTGAGTCTGAACGAGCCTTAGTAATGAGCATGCGGTTAAAAGCAGACATGGGAACTGAGCCTATCGATACAATTAGGTTAATCTTCCTTTGGTTGCTAGTCAAGAATTATTGTCTATGGATTGAAACTTTCGTATCCTACCCAACTTAAGAATCATGAACCTTCAACCTACATTTCTGTGATAAAGAATTTCATGTTACATCCATACAAAAAGCAGATTCCTTAATTGACTAATACGACTTTCGAGATATATTTCTATTCGAATGTAAATCAGTATCAATTTTCCCAAACTAAGTAAGAGTCATATCCTACCAATTCACAACTTTCCAATTTCTTTTCTTTCAAAATCAAATTGGATTTTTAGATATACATTAACATTGGCCAAACATTAATGCAATAAGAACAGAATTGATAGAACAACATTGAAGAAAAGATGAAAAATCAAAATGATCGATAATTACATTCCACCACGGTGTTCTTAACCTCGGCAAGAAGTGAATTTAGCCACTCATTTGTGGATTAAACATCATCAAATGGTATAAATCATACAAACAATTGAAATAAAGGAGAAAGAGATAGAGAAGAACCCTAGGATTTTCATCCCACATCAGCACTTTTATAATAGTCCTTGCTCGACTAAGTCGAATGTTTAAAAATAAACCTAAGCTGTGCTATTATGCGGGTGGGAAATTTTCCCAGAATAATAAACGTGGCCGCAGTGTATCGCGAACACCTCACTCCGTGCCATGGAGCTAACGCGGACACTCTCTGCGGAATCGGGTCCACTCGGCATTTACTCCTCGGCGTGCCACGGCGTGCAACGCGGCCTCAGCGTGCCACGGCGTGCAACGCGGAGCTTGGCCAACGTGCCACGGCGCAGTCGCGAACCTTTACTGGAAATTGATATTCCAGGTCAATGCACCCAACGTGCCACGACTTGTATCGCGTGGCATTGCCTCTGTGTCACGGAGGCAACGCGGACCTTCACTGGAATTGGCCAAAATAAATCATCGAGGTAGAATGCCTCCACGCTGGCAGCGTGACATGGCTCCATCGCGGAGCCCTTATTTTTGTTGCTCTTCCTTGACCTTTTCCACTGCTCACTTCGAAGTCTATTCCTGATTTTTACCAACATGTATCTTAGCTTCCCAAAATTACATTTTTCCTGCAAAGCAACACTAATCATGTTGGTTAATATAAATTCACATTTTAACTACGAATCACATGAGAATGCACAAATAATGATAGATAAACAAGACGAAATGAAGCATTTGAATATCACTTGGGCATATAATTCTATCCAAGATCACTTACCCCACACTTAAAACCTTGTTCGTCCTCAAACAATACTCTCACCTCTCATGCAATTGACACCCACGCATAATTACTTTGGCTCGACAATTCAAGCTACGGCTATACCGATTATTTAATATAGCAAATCATCAAGAAAACATGCATAGTCTCATCAATACAATGACATTCACC